>CM072870.1:21935000-21937500 GCA_036937835.1 Pampus argenteus
TCTCTCGGGGGAGAGCAGCTCTTCCACAGAGGCCTGCGAGGGCTTTCACTACTAAAGAGAGGGAAGAGGGAGAAAGAGAGACGGCTCTTTGTTGTCAAATGCTTCAATTTGAAAATCCTGCTGAACAAAGGCAGCAATCAGCTTCAAACCCGGACATCCGTCTAGTCCCGCGCCTCCAGCCCTCCCATCTCACCCCTCCTCCATCCCTCCTCTTCATCGCTTTATTGACAGAGAGCATGATGGCGTGATGGGATGAAAGAAGGAGGAGAAGGAGGAGGAGGACTGACAGGACCTGGTGGGTAGTTTTCTGCTGAGCTCAGCACCGTGAGCTCGCTCTATCTATCTATCACTCTCTCTCTCTCTCTCTCTCTCTCTGCCCTGCAGAGATAGTACTGGCCTGAGACACGCACGCACACACGCACGCACGCACGCACGCACACACACACACACACACACACACACACACACACACACACACACACACACACACACAGTGTAAATCTTTTTATATATGTTTTATTTATATATTAGTATTTTTGTCACTCAGTCAGTTGATACTGAATCAACAGATTAAAATTTAATTTACTGCAGATATTTATGGTCTCAAGATTAAAAAATTCTGCTGATTTTAAAAACCTCCAGACCCTCCCTGCAGCGCCACCATCAGGACAAAGTTTCTACAGGTTACAGATCACATTCCTGCCGAAGGAGGGATTTTAATCACATGATCAGATATTAAATATATATGTATACATATATATATATATATATAATCTATTACCTGTGGACCTCTGAGCAGCTCTACTTGAGCAGTTGGGGTTTAGTACTTGCTCCTCAGTGGTGTAATGAGGGACATTTATCCTGCTGGTCCGGGTATCGAACTTCTAGTCACAAGCCGGCTTCTCTTCTCTCATCTCTTCAACATTTAGGCCACTGCAGCCTTAAAGGTACCACATACCGCTGGTGTTTTGACTCAATCATAATCTATGCGACAGTATTTCCCAGCATGAAATATGCAACTCCAGAGAAATCACATCACAACCGCCTAGTCAAAGGTGTTTGTTCAAACTAAAGTCCGAAACCTAAAGATATTCTGTTAACTGCCATATATGACAACAAAAAGTAGAACATCTCACTTTTTCAGTTGATCAATTAATCGAAGAATCGACTCATTGTTTCATCTCTGGTTAAAATAAGGACCGAGTTGATCTTATGAAGTGAACAGCGATCTGTCATGTTGAAGTCTGATGTTGTGTTGAAGTCTGATGTCGTGTTGGCCACTAGAGGGCGACGACACGGGAATGTAAACAGGTGTCTCTGATTCTGGCTGCGGCACAGGTACATGACGTCTATGGCCTTAATCCTGCCTACAAAGCCCAGATTGGTTCAGGTGAAGGACAAACATCAACACTTTATTTAGTACATCTCTGCTTCCTGTTTCTGAATCCGTGAGGTTGATGTTTGATGTTCTGGCAGTTTAGCAGCTGCAGCTTCATTTCATCTTTACTGTACTCATGTTTTTAGGTCACTAATATTATTTTGATTTTAATGTTTTACTGTGAAAGCAGTTGGTAAAACTTTATTTATTATTGTGAAAATTATTAAAATTATCACACATCTTTGTGCCATTTGTGCTGTGGTGCCCATATGGTGTTGGCACATAACCAGGTGTGTGTGTGTGTGTGTGTGTGTGTTGCCAGGGGTGACAGAGGGCAGGAGGAAGCAGGGATGGATGAGTTTAAACCATGCAGGCCTCCAGCTTTATTCGTCTTTTCATCCCTACATCGCTGTGTGTGTGTGTGTGTGTGTGTGTGTGTGTTGGGTGGGAATGCCTCCAGATGAAGGTACTCGAAGGTGCCAAGTGGGTCATCTGTTTTCTTATCTGTTTGTGTGTGTGTGTTTGTGTGTGTTTGAGAGGGAGCAGTAGGAGTGTTACGCCATCATATCAACTTAATCCTTATGTCTAATATCGGCTCTCCTGATGCGCTGGAAGGAAAAGTGTGTGTCTGTTTATATGTGTGTGTGTGTGTGTGTGTGTACATGAAACTTGTGTCGGTGCCAAAGTGTGCCCCTGGCACTCCAGTCACACATCACTGTGTGTGTGTGTGTGTGTGTGTGTGTGTGTGTGTGTGTGTGAGAGAGGCAGATTGAGCTTGTTACAAGTGTCTATAAACATCAAAGTGGCTGAGAGGAAAACAGAGACCTGCAGCACTAAGTTCAGTCTGTTCACATTACATCCAGTATATCAGCCATATATGAGTATGTATTACATACAGTGTATATGCATATGTATATATATTGAGTCCTGATCTTATCCTGGTCCTTCCTGCAGCCCCCCAGTCTGAAACAGGCCCTTTTAGCTCCTGTCCCTTTAAGACAACCAACGTAGCAACACAGGTTAAGAGTGGATGGATGCACGTTTCGGTTGCATATGTGAACGATATGACATAATCTAGAGGTAACTTTACAAACCAAGTGTTCAGAGCTTTAACATCCGACA
>CM072870.1:21942500-21950000 GCA_036937835.1 Pampus argenteus
AAATATACTTTTTATATGCCTTAGTACATGTCTGGAGGGGATCTTTAATGTTTCTTTAATGTGATTTACACCTTTACAACCTTTAAAACATGTTCATATATTCAACTGAGTGAAGCAGCCTCTGCTTTGTTCTGGAGGAACGACATTAGATCTTCTATCGATGGCAGATCTGTAATCTGTAATCTAATCACTGCTGCAGAGACACAGTCGAACTTACTCTGTGAGACTCGTACGAGCTCGGCCACCGTGAAAACTCCCGGCGTCACGAAACTGTCCTGAAAACCCAGGTGACCTGAGACCAAGAGAGACACATAATGACCGTATTGATTATTGATTGTAACATTAAGAAAACACAATAAAACACTTGAGTGGTTTTATTTCAATAAATGTTCAAATGATCCAATATTTCAGCAAAAATCAAAAAAAAAGTCCAAAAGCTGAAAACAGATTTGTGTATCAGAACTTTGTTTCTTCTTCTTTCCTCTCCCATTAATCATCTCATGACCCCTCAGATTTATCTGGTGACCCTTTGGAGGGCCCCGACCCCTAGGTTGGGAACCACTGGACTAAACTATCTAACTGTATATAAAGTAGTTGAAACTAGCTCCACCTCCAGCAGCTACAACAGTAACATGCTGCTCTAACACTGATGCTTCAGTATTAATAATATAATGATGTCATATATAATAATATATTAGTCACTACTGTTACTGCAGTACTTTAACTACATCAAGATCACAATACTTATGTACTGTTACTGCAGTACTTTAACTACATCAAGATCACAATACTTATGTACTGATACTGCAGTACTTTAACTACATCAAGATCACAATACTTATGTACTGTTACTGCAGTACTTTAACTACATCAAGATCACAATACTTATGTATACTTTTACTTTAGGATTTTTCATGCAGTACTTGTAATGAAGTATTTTTGCATTGCTGTATTGGTACTTTTACTTAAGCAAATGATCTGAGTACTTCTTCCTCCACTTGTAGTAGTAGTAGTAGTATTTGTAAGGAAGTAAGTGGAAACGTCTGTTTCTGAACAAAGATAAACACAATTAGCAGTATTTCTGTGTGTGTGTGTGTGTGTGTGTGTGTGTCTACCAGCACGTAGCTGAACCTCGGGTCAAGGTCTAACACACACACACACACACACACACACAGAGGATATCCTCTCTCACACTGATCTACACTGTGACGTCCATCAACACACACACTTCAGAATATGTCACACACACTTCCCTGATCTAGACAAACAACCTCCACTGTGGAATCTGTGTGTGTGTGTGTGGGTGTGTGTGTGTGTGTGTGTGTATGTGTGTGTGTGTGTGTGTGTGTGTGTATGTGTGTAGATATCCGGTACAACGTGTATAGATATTGATTGACAGCAGTGGATGATCATGTCTTAACGAGGTCTCACCGTTCTCTGGCTGCTCCTTGATGTCTGATTCGCTGGCCTGGTTGGGGCTTTCTGATTGGCCGCCTTCTGGAGGGAAAACAAATAAACTCACATGAGGTTCAATATGACAAAAACAACAATAAATATACTGCACACATGCACACACACACACACACACACACACAAGCTCTGACTGCACGGTTAGTTCACTGACAGCTGGGAGTTTTTCACACCAAATAAAAATTCACCCAACCAGAAGCTCAAACACACTTTTATAATATAATAATAAAAGTTTTCTTAAAGCTCTAAATTCTTCTGTAGACATACTGGATGAGCCACAGACTGAAAGGTTAATTTTTTCAACATTTTAAAGTAAAGAAAATGTATATTTCATTGATATTTTCTAGATTTTACTGCGAAGAACGGCAGTGAATCCCAGAGAAGCTCGATAACACACTACTACTACTACACTGTGTGTGTAGAAGGGACGCCGGTATTGATCCCAATACCACAAGACTTGGGTTTCACTTGGTGTCTCTCACACACACACACGCACACACACACACACACACACACACACACACACACACAGACCAACTGGCAGACACAACCTGCTGCAGCAGACAGATGATGTTCATTCACACATCAACCTTTACTGAGGTAAAAGCATCACTGCTGCAGAGTAAAGATGTTTTTTAGCATCTAACTTCATGTCAAAGTTTATTTCTGCTTCTATTTCTTCTATTTCTGCGTCCGCTTGTTTCTGACGGCGCCAACCTCAGTTTCTTCTTTTCACTCTTTTCAGGGAACATTTGTGTGAACGAAAAAGTCGCTCACGAAAAAGTCGCCTTATATGGACAATTTTAAAGATGAAATCTCCGGAACGAACAGGTGACGTTCATCAGGCTGAAACCAGAGATTACTGAGTGTTTGTCTCGTGGAGAGTTTGTTGAACCACTCTGTCAGCTCAGAGGATTATGGGAAACATGTGACGTCCTCTAACGGAGAAGCTCGCTGCAGTTTTCTCTCTGCCTGCCTCTGTTTTCCCAGCATGCTCTCTGCTCTGATGCAGCGCCGCTGCTGCAAATGATTTAGCGGCTTCAGGAGCATCGATCGGCCGCGCTGCAGATAAAATAGTCGGGGAGTGGAAGAAATATTACCCATCATCCCCCTGGAGCTGGCTGCCGGGGGCCATGACTCAGGACTGGACTGAGACAAATGGGAGTCGAGTCAGGTTGAGTTTTATTAGGACCAATGAGATTAAAGTTTTTAACTATGATTAAAATGTATCTATCAAACAGTAAATGATGACAGAGAGGAAACAGAAGTGAAGCGGTGACTTTATTTGTTTATTTTATATTATAGTGAAGATCTGAAAGTTTGCAAAGACATCGAATCTGAATGTTTGAATATTTCAGTCAGTAAACGTCACATAACTTCAGTCATGGTGTGAAAGTGTTTTTAAACTGATCAGGGTGGAAAACACAGAGGAGGAGAAGACGCTGTAAAAAGTGACGTGGTGAGAGGAATACATTATAAAAGCAAAACGCTGTAATGTTGTTCTCACATTTACCATTTTATGAGCCCGTTTGTGTGTTTTAGTCTTGAATTCAAGTGTTTCTCAGAGCTTTCACTCCTCTAAAGAAACAATATAAATAAACACAAACAGTAAACAGCCGTGAATGAAACTCACTGCTGAACTTTTGAGTGGATTGAGACTTTAAGTTCACCACTGCAGATAAATAAGGTTAATATGAGAAGGAAGAGTTGTGAATGAAGCTGAATTAATGACGTAATTATGAACGGAGGTCTAAATTAAATGTTGTTTTTATGTTGTTTATGTTTATTTACTTAAATCTTAACTGGTTCATGCGATAAATAATAATCATTCATAACAAGGTGATCGGTAGATATGATACTCATGTCGTCGGTTGTTTAATTAAATTTCCAAAACTTCAACTTTTTGCAGTGACGACCCCCCCTCGACCTCGACCCCCCCTCATTCATCAGCCGTGTTTTGCATGCTGCTCACTGGGTCTGTTTGCTTCAGCAGCTTAAAACAAAGAGCATCAGGCTGAAACCACGGCAACCGGGGGAGGGAGGGGGGCAGTGGGGATGGGGGCGAAGGGTGCTGCTAATGGGTGTGTGTTGGAGGGCACTTTCACACACTGCCCCCCCCCCACCTCATACCCCCTCATTCAGCCATCACCCCCCCATCCTGGTTAATTAAATATGCTAATGAGGCGTGGGAGCAGACCGGACCGTCTGCATCCACCCCCACCAGAGGAGGGGGGGTCAGACAGGGGGCTGTTGTTGGGGGGGGGGGGGGGGGGGACAGCAAAATAAAAGCCCCTCTGTGCACCAACAATGAACCAATGAACAAACCTCCCAAAAAAAGTTACTGCAGTCAAAAGTAACCAATGTTTTCATCTCCTCCTCCTCTTTCTGTTTTCATCTCCTCCTCTCCTCCTCCTCCTTCTGTTTTCATCTCCTCTTCTCCTCCTCCTACTGTTTTCATCTCCTCCATCTCCTCCTGTTTTCATCTCCTCCTCTCCTCCTCCTCCTGTTTTCATCTCCTCCTCCTGTTTTCATCTCCTCCTCTCCCTCCTGTTTCATGTCCTTCTCCTCCTTGTTGCTGCTCCTTTCCCTCCTCTTCTCCTCTCTCTAACCCATATCTGTGTCTTTTTTCTCCTCCTGTATCTCAGAGTTAAAGTTTTGAACGTCCATACGCCTTCATTCATGTATTTTATGCACATTTTGAAGTATTGGAATAGAAAATGTTGATGGAAACAGCAAAATAGAAAAAAAAAACAACCTCCAACAACGTCAACAACAAAGTTCTGACGTAGCAAACACGCCGTCTTCCTGAATATTTCCAACTTCAACTTCTGATGAAACTATCAGTTGATGGAAACACGGTTAATTTGCATTTTCTTATGTGCAACATTTCAAAAGTTTGCTTCAAATTCACTTGACAGTTATATGGAAACACATACAGCCTCCAAAATAAAAGCCTGCTGCTGCCCGGGCTTTTATTTTAAGTGATCTGATGTCTGAGGTTTGCTTTCCTTCCTTCCCTCTTTCACTCTTCTTTCTTTCTTTTGGTCCTTCTCCCTCTCTGTGGGGCTTCATCTACAGACTGAGTGTAGTGGAGCGTGGAAAACACACACACACACACACACACACACACACACACACACACACACACACACACACTCCAAATATCTCTAAAATCTGATCTGTACAAACATGAACACACACACACTTTGAGCACGTACAGTAGTAAGAAGGAAACGATGAGAGAAGAAGAGAGAGAGAGGACAGAGGTCTCTCTCTCTCTCTCTCTCGCTCTCTCTCTGTGGGAAAGTCAAACTCTGTGGCCCTGGAGGTCGCTCGGCCAGCCCCGCTCTCTCTTTCTGACATGAACTGACGCTTTTCTAGGAAGAGGAGGGGGAGGGAGGGAGGGGCGAGCTGCAGGACGATTCCCAGAAAGGCAGAACAGAGAGAGAGAGAGAGAGAGAGAGACAGAGAAAGAGAGAGGGAGGAATGGTCTCAGCTCAACCAGTTCACTCCCCTATATATGTACTGTATATATATATATATATATATATATATATAATATGACATCCGCTAGTGTGTGTTAGTGTGTGTTGGTGTGTGTTAGCGTGTGTTTCCACATCACACGTGTGTAATGATGATGTCATAAATCCTGCTGGTGTTAAACTGAGATTTAAGGCGAGTTCACACAAAAACAACTTTCCTCCCTCAAATGATGAATGTGAACAAACAAACAGAGAAGAGCAACGTCCAACCGAAGGAAGAAGAAGAAGAAGAAGAAGAAGAAGAAGAAAAACACACTGGACGGCCATTAAAGCCGCACACACACGATCCAACCGAGGATACGACACACAACACAACATACACACACCAGCTGATACGAGCTGATGTAGGCTGGTCGAAGCTAAAAGGAGCGTCTAGTAAACAAACAGTAGTAAACAAACATGGAGGAAAGCAGCATGTGAGATGGTGTGTGTGTGTGTGTGGAACATATTTGGAGTCAAAGACAGATTTGCTGTGTTTGGTCTCTGAATCAAAATAAATATGGTTTGAAAACAGAGTTGCATCGTGGGAAAATTTCACTCCTCCTTTATTCACTCACTCCGTTCCAACATGGCTCCCGCCGTCAACAAACGAAGCTGAAACTGTGACTTTTCTTCTCTTTCTTCCATTTCTGTTCAACATTTTGTACAAATCTAACGCCCCTCTCTGTCTGTGAGTCGGATCATGTCGTCGTCTTTTGGCACAACGACAGGCGCAAAAAAAGAAATAAAAAAAACAGAAACAGTGAGCTGTTTTGGCGGCCAAGTTCTTCTTTTTTTTCTCTGTGTTTGGCTGCAAGAGGTTGACCGTTGACTGGGGCGAGAGACATGCCAACGATAGAGAGAGAAAAGAGAGAGAGCGAGACAGAGGGAGGATATCAGCTGCAGCGGAGCTTCACACACGCTTCAGACATTCTGCATGAAGACGAGATCAGGATGTTTTTTACTGGAAGAATCTGTTTAAGCTGAAGTGGAAAACGTGGACGGAGAGTTTCCCGCCCGTCCAGCTCTGAGCTGTAAAAAAAACCAAACGCACCCTCCGCCTCTATATCGATCCGAGCAGCGACGCGCTCTGATTTAGCTTTTAATGAAATGAGGAGATGTATGAATTAATTTTTATAAAGGCCACAAATCAGCTGCTCGCATCTGCTTCGACTTCAACTCACACACAGAATGCATTAACACACACACACACACGCACACACACACACACACGCACACACACACACACACAGGCAGTGTAAACCAAAGTGAAACACCCGCCCACCAACAACATTCAAACCACAGACTGGTTGATGATGCCACAGTCAGATTGATTGACAGGTCTGACTACAGATATTAACTGTTTGAACCCTTTAAAAGATGTTTTTTTATTTATTTATTCATATATATATATTCTTTAGGAGAAGATAAACTTTACATCCATTCATTAATTTCCATGTAGAAGTATTATACATCCTCTAGTAGATGTTTTATGTATCATAAAACTAAAAACGTCAGTCGAAATGTTTTGTGGAGGCGATTGTCGAGGATCTGGGGACATAAGAACCACGTTGGGACATTTTGATTGATTTTAATTGATCTGATCACTCTGATTGATTGTAATTGTTCTGTATTAGCCAGCAAGGATCAATATATTACTGATTGTGAATTAAAATCTCAGGTTTTAAGGTGTAATGTTTGTCTTTTATTTGAAAGTGGATTTGCTGGATCTGACCCTGAACTCACCACAGCTTCTGCTGCTTTTTACAGGGTGTGTTCGATGTCTGCGTGTTCAACACAGCGTCTCAGACCTTGTTAATATCACTAATGTCTGTAAACACAAACACATAATTCTGATTATTAAACTATATGATGAAAGCTTACAGATGCATTTTTTTATTTATTGAAATTATTTTAATTGAATGGAGCAGCATCAAATACTATAAATACAACCTAAGGTTACAAAAAGAAAAAAATAATAATTTAAATCTAAAATATGTTTTGTTTTTTAGTGAAAGAAATGTGTTTGGTTTCATTCTTAAATTATATTTGTTACATTTATTTGAAGATGAAATTTTATCAACAATTAAATCATAAAATTATTTTAGTTTTCAGATATTTAGAATTATTCTACAAATGAAAGTGACCCCGACTTAAACTGACTTCCTCCACACATATTATCAATATTATATATCATATTCATGTCACATTTATGTGCACATGGACATTTATTTAGATTCATAATTTCTGCTGCTTAAAAATTATTTAACTAAGATTTATTTTTACTATTATTTTTTTTATGGGAAACTCAAAAATAAAACAAAAGCCAGAATATACAGTTTAAAACTAAATAACCTATAAAGGTTTATATTTATTGATAACTGTGTCCAGACTTATTAATATTTCTTATATTATATATTATATTTATACATATTGTGTTTGAAGACGTGCAGCGTGTAAAATACACACACTGTAAAACATGCTGGAGGAGGGTGCGTTTGATTTGCGG
>CM072870.1:21952500-21957500 GCA_036937835.1 Pampus argenteus
TTGCATCCTCCCTCCTTCATCTTTCTTTTGTCTTTCTTCACTTACTCTCTTCTCTTTTCTCCTTTCATCCCTTGTTCCCTTTCTTTGTTTCTCCATAAATTACACCCTCCAGACCTCCTCCATCTTTTTCTTCCTTCTTTCCTAATTTCCTTCTTTCTTTCCTCCCACACTTGTTCCCTTGCTTTGTTCCATACTTCCTTCTTCCTCTGTCTCCTTTCTTCTTTCCTTCCTTACATCCTCCCTACAGTACATTCTTCCTTCTTGTATTCCTTCCTTCCATCTTTCCATCCTTCCTTCCTCCCTTTGTCTGGATCTTCCTCCTCTGACTCTTCCTTTCCTCCTTACATCCTCCCTTCCTCAGTTTTGTCCTTCCTCACATCCTCTGTTTCCTCTTTCATCCCTTATCCTACGCTCCCTTTCCTCCATCTCTTTCTTCCATCCTCCTCCCGTCTTCTTTCTTTCCTCCCTTCATGAAATGTCCCCTTTTTTCTCCCTACATTTTTCTCCCTCTTTTGTTGCTTCTTTTCCTCCTCTGTTTCCTTTTCTCTCTCCCTCCCTCATTTCTCTCCTTCCTCCATTACATCCTCCCTCCATCCTCATGTACCAGTTGATCAATACTGGTAAATTATTGATTACTCAGAGAGCTGCTGAGATTGAAGACTTTCAAATCTCACTTTCCAACAACAACAGCAAAAAGGAAAAAATCACCAATCATGTTCAGTCTCAAACGAGTATCATCCAATCAGAGATCAACCTGAACATATCACAGTATTTTGTTACGTTTGTGTCTCTACAGACGAAGAGGAGACGAAGAGGAGAGGAGACGAAGGGGAGGCGAGGAGGACGGAGAGGAGACGAAGAGGAGACGAAGAGGAGAGCAGACGGAGAGGATGGAGGGATGAAGGAGTAACTTTGAGTGTTTTGGGAAACTTTATCACCATTTTCTCTTTCTCTCTCTTTCTCTCCAACATGTTCCTCCATCCTTTTCAAGCCAAGCAAGAGCGGATGTCTGGTTCAGATAACACACACACACACACACACACACACACACACACAAACACACACAAACACACACAGTGCTTTATCAGTAGCGATTTAACCATAATCTGCTATAGACTCTACTGCCATTAATCACAGTGTGTGTGAGAAATATAGTATGTGTGTGTGTGTGTGTCTGTGTGTGAGTGTGTGTGTGTGTGTGTGTGTGTGTACAGTTTGTCCATCCCTCAACTGTATGGATTACCCAAGATTGCAGCAAAAAGAGAGAAAGTAAGGAGGAACAGGAAGAGTATTTCTCTGTCTCACACACACACACACACACACAGCAGGAGGGACTTCCTGCCAGTCTTGATGCCAGTCTCAGGGTTGCCGCGGTGACAGCAGAGAAGAACTGAAGCTGCTGAACTTTAATGGACATTTTTAATTTGTGCCTTAAAAACGTGAAAGTCGTCCAGATTTCACTTCTTTACTTCTCGAATCCATCCAGACGTGTTGGAGCTGAATCAGATCGGAAATATGAATATGAACATGAACGTAAACGAAGCATCGGAGCGGTCGGTACCTGAGTTCAGTCTCACAGGGATCATTTCTACATAAAAGTTTTCAGATGATGTTTAACATCTGACAGGATGGAAAGTTTCCTTTAACAAACCGACTTTGATGCTGCAGAGTCGCCAAACCTGAACGCACGATTAGAAAATGTTACACATTTATTTTATTACATTATATGATAATGTGTTTACAGTGTGAACAGTGAGTGTAACCTGCCAACACACACACACACACACACACACACACACACATCAAACAAAGCTACTGGCAGGAGAGGCAGACACACACACACATTCAGCCAGTGTGACACCAGGTGGTTTGTGGGTAAAGGTTCTGGCACGGCGCCACACACACAGATGGTTACCAACCCTCAGTGTCTCCTACCTCGCTCCACCTCTCTCTCTCTCGCTCTCTGTACAATATGCTCGTGCACGAGTCCACGTGCACAGTGCCAACCAAACATATGCCCTGCTGGATGGGTCGCACACACACACACACACACACACACACACACACACAGCAGGATGATCTTACAGACTGTGTTTTTGTTTATCTTTGTGTCTGAGCGTGAAATTACAGGATGATTAATCAATCACCTGTTTTAATTAATCTTGGTTCTCTTCTGGTTGGTTGTGGTCGAGGCTTTTTTTGTGGTTTCCTACATGTGCCCCCCCACACACAGTCACAAACACACACACACACACACACACACACACACACACACACACACACACACACACACACCATGATCCCAAACTTTGTGACTTTATTACATAATTGCAGCTCTGACGTTCACATCCTGCAAATCTTTTGAATAATTATGATCAACTTTGAGCTCTGACAGCAGAATCAAGCTGCTGTGAAAGAGGCTTTCTTATAGTGATTAAAGTGTGTGTGTGTGTGTGTGTGTGTGTGTGTGTGTGTGTGTGTGTGTGTGTGTGTGTGTGTGTGTGTGTCGGGGTCCTCTGAAAACATTTCCCTCATGTTACAAAACCTGGATAAACCCTCCAACAATGCATCACTACACACTGTAAGAACTACAACAGTGCCGGGAGAGGGGGGGGGCAGAGGTCAAGCTGTCTGTGAGTGAGGAGCTGGAGGTGTAGAGGAGGTGTGGAGGTGTGTGTAGGGTGGGGGTGGAGGTGGGGGTGACCCGGGGCTCTTCACAGCCTGAATAGAAGCTCCCGCGGGGCTCTCAGTGTTTGGACGTTCGCTTTTGTCCAACACACTTGTTCCTCTTTTCTGCTTCTATAGACGTAATCTGCTCCACACTTTTCCTCCAAACAGCAGGAGGAGGAGGAGGAGGGAGGAGGAGGAGGAGGGAGAGGGAGAGGGAGAGGAGGAGGAGGAGGAGGGAGAGGAGGAGGAGGAGGAGGAGGAGGAGGGAGAGGAGGAGGGAGAGGAGGAGGGAGGAGGAAGATGAGGAGGAGAAGGAGGAGGAGGGAGAGGAGGAGGAGGAGGAGGAAGATGAGGAGGAGAAGGAGGAGGAGGGAGAGGGAAAGGAGGAGGGAGAGGGAAAGGAGGAGGAGGAGGGAGAGGAGGAGGAGGAGGGAGAGGAGGAGGAGGGAGAGTAGGAGGAGGAGGAGGAGGAGGAGAAGTATTGCAGTGAATGAAGAGTAAAGAGGGAAGAGAAGGAGGAAAGAATGAGAACAGGTTAGAGATAATAAAGGAGTATAAACAGGTGATAGAGGAGGATTCAGGAGGAGGAGGCAAGATGATGCGATGAAGAGGAGGAGATAGAAAGTAGGAGAGGAAGAAGAGGAATAGTAAGAGGAGGAGATGGAGGAGGTGGTTGGTTTTGGTTTATGTTTATAAGCTAGCAGCATATTTCAAACCAGTTTAAACTTCATTTTTAAGTATCTTAAAACTGGTTTTAGACGTTTTCAGGAAGTTTTTAGATTCATATTTATTTATGACTGAAATTAAAATCAAATGAAAGAATATCTGACAACAGTTTTCTGCCTCAACTATTACAAATCACCACACACACACACCTTTCACTTCATCACTACAAATATCAAACAAAACAGAATTTGTCATAAAGGCAAAATAAATGTGTGTTTGCAGCAGAATTCCCAGAATGCTCAGCTGCTGCAGACGGAGGTCGACCGATCGTTGATGGATGCATTTCCCATCTTTGTATTTTTTCCTCTGGAAACAGGAAGCAGGCAGTAAATGCTCTTTTTGATACCTGACCGGAGCTTCTCTCTTCTTTTCTCTCTGATGCACCAGAAAAACCTCCAATTAAGACAAATCTGTCCTCCCTGACGCCTCCCCCGCTCCTCCCAACACGCCTTTCTGTTTTGGTTAAATCCTCGGCAGCTCCGGTCTGCAGCCTCGGGCCAGCCGGGCCTTCAACAAACCACACAAAGAAGTAAATAAACAGAGAGCAGCGGCGAAACGGGCAACGTCTCTGCGGTTTTAATTTGGCATTGTCTTCTTCTGACGCCCCGAAAGGCAACAAGATGAAAAAAAATGCAAGAAAAAGTCTAAAAACACACACTCACACAAACACATGAGCAGCCCTCCCCCTCGCTCCCTCCCCCTCACTCCCTCCTCCTCCTCCACCTCCTCCTCCTTCGCTGCAAACAAACAAGACGAGCAATCGCATTCGGGCGCAAAATAGTGGAACCACATCAAACACAGATGCTAATCCTTTCTGGATCCGCAGCGCGTCCTCCTTACTATTAATAGTGCTGGAAGGAGGAAAGAACATTATGGCTTTAATTTATTTATTGTGTCGACATATTAAAAGATGACGGCGCCTCGACACCGAGGTCCCTCTCGCTAAATTAAAAACAATATCAAATCCTGCTTGGCGTGCTGATAACCTATTTATGAAGCAGATCAGAAGGTGGCGTTTTCACCCCTCAAACCCGCCGGTCGTCCCCCGCTGATAATCACACGGCGACGCCTGTCAGAGACGCTTTCTGGATGTTTGTTTGTTTTTTTCAGCTGAAACAATCAACTTCATGATGCCAGTAAAGTCTGACACACACACACACACACACACACACACACACACACACCTGCAGCTCGACTCACTATATAAATCTGAAAATGCATTTTTCTCTTTGTCACGCTGAGAAAAGCTCAAACATTCATCGTGGATTCAAACCACATGTGCTTTTTGGACTCTTTTTGAATTTCCCTCTTGTTTCATGTTTCCACCAGTGTGTGAAACTATGAGCTTCTCTGTTTACCACCTCATAATCCTAAAACAGCTTTTTGATATGTATGTTCTCAAATATCAAATATATATGTATATATTATATATATATGAAAAATGGGACAAATGTTCACATGTGGTGAAACGAGTAGAACATGAAACTAAAAACTAACCAGCTCAGAAAGCACATGTGGGAATTCACGTGTTACTTTTTTAATGAGGGAGACCCACGAAGTAAACGCTCAAAAACAACATCTGTTTACATTCACGTGACAGCGCC
>CM072870.1:22715000-22827500 GCA_036937835.1 Pampus argenteus
TTCTCCAGTTCAGTCTGAAACCCGCAGAGCCGAGAGCAGCTCGATCCACACGAGACAATCTGTTGTGATTAAAGACAGGAGCATTGTGTGAGTACACTTCCTTTTCTTTCGAGTAGAGAGACAAGTTATGCTCCGCACTGAAGCATTCATAATTAAGCATATGTTGTGTATGCGTGTGGACAAACACACGATTTTTCTACATTTCCAGCCTGGACAGGCAGGCAGGCAGGCAGGTGCATCTGCTTCTTGCAGAAGACACTGATTGGCTGAGTCAGCACAACCCTCTGACAGATACATGGATAGCTGTCTGCCACATAATATATACACACACACACACACACACACAGGCAGACAAAGCCACGAACAGCAAAATAAAGCAATGATACATGCACCTACACACACATTTTTGATTATGCATGCACCGATTATATATGGATGCATGGAAAGCTCATATGCACACACGCACAGAAAAGGCAGTGAAGGGATACTCATCTCTCTAAGCTACACCGAAGGTCAGGAAGGAGTAATGAACTAAAAAGTTCAAGGAGAAAGACAGCGAGAGGCGGAAAATAGGCAGCAAGAGAGAGATGTATTGTTATGTGGAGAGCTGAGAGGAGCTTGTTATTAGAGATGGACAGAGACGTGCATGAGTCAGAGAGATACAACAGCAAACGACAGGTGAAGGAGAACAAAGAGGAGGACGGAGAGAAGGTGTCTGAGGACAGATGGAGAGAATGAACCCATCAAGGTTAACTGACAGGATGTAACTTGTCAGAAAGGAATTGTCTCTTCTGTCCTTCAATCATCTGTCCGTCCCCACATCCTCCCTGGCACTACCACACGCTTTAATGCCAAGCATTTGGCTCTCTCTCTCTCTCTCCCACACACACACACACACACACACACACACACACACACAGATTCTTTGAGCATCATGAGAGGCATTCATTAAAGGGCTCAAGCTTTCGTATGCAACGCATCTACCTTGCAATCACCTCCGCGGCATCCCAATTACCTTCAGTCTAATTGATGTTAGATTTATTAAAGTTAATGAGCCAACTGGCCATCTGTTGAGCAGCCGAAGCAGCACAGGGGACAATCGGCTGCGAGGGCAGAAGATGCACGACAAAAAAGCTGCAAGGGCAGCTCCGACCCACTTGGGAGAGAGTAAGAGAGAAAGGGAAAAAAGCTGAGGAGAGACAAAGAGATTCACTGCCAACTACTCTCCTCCCTCCCTCCCTCCCTCCCTCCCTCCCTCCAAACCTCCCCTCCCTGCAATCAAAGACAAGCTCTCACATCACTCCGTGTTTTTTCCACTCTCCCATACGTCTTGCATCCTTTTTATGGTGTTCATATTTCAACTATATGGCTCTATATATGGCGGGTATATATATGGCATATGATTAACGGCCCTCAACCAGCTCTGTATGTCCAATAAATCATAAATATATATATTTTACAGACTTATATACTTCTTGGAGCCGGAGATGAAATTTTAATTTGAGATAGCAGTTGTGCTGCTGGCCAGTGTATGTTTTTATTTTTCTCTGTCAGGCCCTGCAGCGGATTGTTGGGACGCCTCTTAACTCGCTTTGTTGTGGCTTCATCCTCTAGTGGCTTTTTAAAGGCTTCAGAGACTCCAGAAGGCACAAATCAAACAGTATATGTGTGTGTACAATTCTGTGTAAGTGCATATTTGTGTTTCAATAAACTCCTCTGCTCTCGGAGTAAGTTTTGCGTGTATATATATATATATATATATGTGTGTGTGTATTACTGCACGCCTGCAGGAGCAGCTACACTACATACTGTTATTAATCCCTGTCAGGAGCGAGGATATGAAAACCTGTGTGACAGGTGTGTGTTGCTACCGATTATCCATTCTGTCACATTTATCTTGCAGCCATATATAGCTAGGTACCTCTTCACCGCTCTCTCCATCCAACACCACCCCACTTCCAAAATAAAATAAAAAACATCTGTGCTGAGAACCAGCAGTCGTTATAAATTATCGCCTGCAGCAGTTTTTATTTACAAGCACGTGGATCCAATCTTGTCCAAGACCCAAGGTCAGAAAGTTGAAGGATTTTTGAGTAGAAATGTGAAATTTGGTGCGACAGTGTGAGCTATTTTGTCATGTCATTTCCTGCTCCCTGCTGTGTAATTATAACTACAGCAGACCACATTTGGCTCCACAGTCAGTTTGGGCTCCGTGAATTTTCAAAACGAATCCCTGCAGGGAAAATGTGAAGCGCTAATGGTCGTCATGAGTGAATATCCTTTCAAGAGTCCATTATTAATCCTCACTAGACATGTTTTACTTTACAGTAACACACCTGCACTCTCGGGAGCTGCTGGAGGTGTTTAAGTTCACATGTTATAGTATTATTTATCTTCAGTGGGTTAAATTAAATATGTTTTTTTTATTCAGTATCAGCTCTGCAGATCTAACCATCTGTTTTCAGTTTTTGTGTTGGGAAGACGGTTTGCTGAGTGGCTGTAAGGTTAAAAACAAAACATTAAAACGGTTATTTATTACTTATTCTTTTAAGAGTTGACACTTACATTAACATAACTTACATTAAGTTTGTAAAGTCTCACAGGTGAAGGTGATTGGCCACCTGCTATCTGCTGGGTATCAATGCTGTTTGGTCAATTATGGCCTTTGAATTGTTTTCTCTTGCAGCAAACACATGAAAACTCATCTGCATCTGTCCTGATATCACAGCGTCTGCATCAGTCCTTTTGTTTAAACGAAGGTCCATCATGAGACAGGAGTTGTTAGGACCAACTGTGCAGTTAGCAACTGTGCTAACCTACGAGGCAGCCGTTGTGACCGGCTGGTGATAACACGTCCCTGGTCTTGGTTCTGTTGTTCTGAGACAGAACGTGAGCCACAGGCCTCGCATGCATTACCCTTACTTTATATCAAGCTACATAAATGCTGTGCTTTCATTCTGCATTGGCAATGAATTAGCATTTGACATGAATTACGTCCTGCAAAATCATCCATGAAAGCAATTTTCTAGGGAGACTGGGCTGCAGTAGGCTATGAAATAAGCATCAGCGTCATGTTTTGCGTGGTTTCTGACCACCACAGATGTGGATGTGAATGAAAATATGGTGTCAAGTTCAATGCAAATAATTTCTACATCTGTTCGCTGTGTTTTGACAAGAATCATTCAATCAATAATTATAGATTTATTTCAGATCAAGACTACATTTTCTTCTATTAGACACATTAGACATGCTAGCTGGATTGTAGTCCCTTTGTGCTGTGCATGTGTGTTGGCGCGTGTGTTCAGTGGAGCTGAGAAGTGTTGCAGTGTCCTACACCTCTGAACTGGTGCTGTAGTGAGCAGCAGTACTGTAGGTGGGTGATTATCTGCCCTGAGGCCATCCATACAGAGAGTCTCCCATGTGGCAGCCAGCCGCCATTTGCTCCATGTGAAAAACACAGGCACACACTGTAACGTAATATCCATCTGAACCAGTGTGTTACTGATCAAAACAACATTTTTTCCTCATTTCTCTTCTATGAGAAAGAAACATGTTCATGATTTGAGAAACGTCCTTTATGTGTGTTATTTGCTAGAGTCGGATGAATTTCTATTGGCACAGTTTAACACCAAACCAGCTTTACTCCATACTGGAATATAATGCTACATGGTCCCAGGTTTTTTCTGGTTGTTAATTTGCACTAATTTCATTAAACACAACTTAATTTTGGAATCTGCACAATGTGGCAACAATATAAACTCAAACAATACGTCTTATATTTTACAAGAGTAGGACATGCTAAAAGACAAAACCATTACACAACAATGCAGATCCCAGCGGCGTAAATACCCCCAACAAATTTGCAATTAATCAAATTACCAAACCAATTGACATGCACTGAACCAGCAACTGCTGTGGCCCCTGGAGGTCTGGGGCCCCGGGGCAGTTGCCCATTTTGCCCTGTTAGTAATCGAGCCTCGGCTGTGCTTATTAGTATGATTCATTTATTGTTGGTTTTAGTCTTTAAGTGCAGACTTTGATAATATAAAAAAAGATAATTAGATCTCCAGCCTGTTGTAGCCATTTAATTATAAGAATGCGACTCTGTCTAGCTGAAAACACACGTTTTTAGTTTCACATGTTCAACCCGCCTGAAGGTCTGAAAGGCGTTAATTGTTTCTTCATGGAGGACAGTAGATTTATTCAGCTTCGATTCACATCAGTGAAAATGGATTCCAGTTCAGACCCAATTTAAACCAGCCAAAAGAAAGAAAGACGAATCCGAACATCCACGGGCCTGTTAAATGTTCCCCCTCGTCTGTCCAAACACGCACTTTTCTTCAAATATAAATATCATAATAATATTGACCAGCTTACATTTATGCATATTGCATTTAGCTGTTTATTAGCTGATGTTTGTGACCATCCTGTAATGTAAAAGCTGTAGAAACAGAAGCCACAGCCAACGACCTGTTGGAGGTGGTAATAATTATGTCAAATATAGTAACCCAGTATGCAATGACTCTGTTACCTCTGTACAGTGGAGGGAAGCAGAAACATGCCTCAGGCCACCGAGCCACCCAGACGCCAGCCTTTATTGTTCAAAGAGTTGAGGGGTCGTTGCTTTATGGAGGGCGACACGGGGACGCTGTCTACTCCAGCTGAGCCTAATGATAACCATGTGAGCACATGCAAGTCGTTCTACTCTCCTTTGACCAGCTCAAAATGATTCCCCACCAAAGTCTCATGCTGTAAATTGTGGTCAACGGTATAAAACAGAAAGCAGCTGTTTCATCCTCTAATATAGGACAAAGTCGCCACAGGGATGAGATTTGAGTCTCGTCACCTTTGAACTTGTGTTTGGTTAACAAAAAAGGGGGAAAAAATGAAGATAAAGTGAGCTGCGAAAGACGGAGAGAAAACAAGGACAAGATAGAAAGAAAAAGGTTGAATGACTGAAGGAAGTGACGGGGGGATGCTGCAGATGAGAGAGGTGGAGGAGGAAGAGAGGGAGGCAGACGATCAAATTTTATGGTTGACTTATCCCTTTGAAATAGCCAAACAATTTACAATCATCCAAAGCATTAACCTTTCACGAGCCAGAGGGACTCATTGTCCATGATGCCACCATGAGACACTTTGCATCCCTGATGAAATGATGCTGGGAAAAACAAAGAAGAAGAAAAAAAAAAAAGTCAGGAGATTAGCTGTGGAGGAAAAATGTTTGAAGGAGGACAAGGAGTGATATGTTGGAAAGCCTTTTGTTTGGTTGGAGGGAGGCTTTGCAGTGGCTTCGCTGCCCTCTGAGGTCCCTGCTTAACATTTTTTCAGGTGAGGAGGAGGTGTGAGGGAGAGGAGAGTTACAGTGGAAGAGGAGAGAAGAGGGGAAGCGTTAAGAGCACAAGAAGCAGGCTTGATTCCCATCTCGTGGCAGGGAGCCAATGTTCATGCTATTTACTGCATGACAGCCTCCCATATCTCCATCAATCCCCTACACATGCCAGGAAACAGAAAAGGATGGGGGGGGGCTGAAGGGCCGAGAGGGACAGGAGTGGGTCTGTTGGTGTGTAAAGAAATGAGGAAAAAGGAAAAGAGGACAGGAAAGGAAGGACGAGAGGAGGGGGCAGCAAACAATGAAGTGGGAGGAAGAGGTGAAGACGCAACATTAGAGAAGAAAGAAGAAGAAAGGTCTGAAAAGCTGCAAATTAGAGCTGAAAACATACAGAAATCAATTAAATACGATACATACCTAAACAAATGGATTTGCTAAATGAGTCTATTCAGCATATTACCAGCATCATGGCTCCCAGTTTACAGTTCACCATCTGTAGCTCCAGATGGTGAACTGGCTGTGGACATCTAATAGCACATCTAATAGTTGTAATCTAAGAGAGGAAAAGACTGAAAAAGGACTGAGCTCGTCGTGTCTGTTGACGAGATATTTTCTAATGAGGTGAAGCCATGAAAGCCGACTGCGTCCGGATCTACTTCATTAGATCTGTCTTAACTCATACTTCAATTTCCTTGAAAGAACTGCTCTGTTTACAGCCTGAATGTCATTTTGACCTGACTCTGGTCTGAGGTCAGGATACGAGGAACGGAGAGATCCTGGAAACCATCATCTAAATGCACGTTTTAATCAGCGTAACAGCAAAAAAGAAAAGAAAGAAAAAATTCTCTTAAAGGAACATTCAACAAATTAGAAAGTGCTAATGTGCATCTTTAAATCGTACAGTCATGGAGGCAAATATAAGTTTCTGAACTCTAATCTGCAGCCAACTTATTCGACCTGAGTTACGCTAATTATTAAACCTGATACAATTACAGTCGCAGAGACACATTGAGATAAGGGTGAGGGGTGAGGGGGGGATGGATTGATAACCGAGAGAGAAAAATAGAAAGCAGGAGAGAGACGTGAGAGTGGGGAGATAAAGAGACAGAGAAGCTGCATACAAATGACCCCTTTTAGCTAATTAGCAGCGCCGCTAAGAGCCCTGCGAGAATTGGCCCCTATATGCCGCCGCCGCCGCTGCTCCGTGGTCCTATAGGTGGTGAGATCGAGCTCGTGGCCACGGGGGCTCATAAGCAATGTGTGTCATCGCCGAGTACCATCAGTCATAGAACAAAGGAGGCACCCGGGTCAAAGGCAGCGATACACTGCTGCACACTGCCGCTGCGCTCTTCCCTCTCTTCTTCCTCGTTTTCCCGTCCTTCACTTCCTTTCCCATTAACCCCTTCCTCCTCACCCCCTCTTCTTCATCTCCCCCCCCTCCTATCTCTTCCTATCGTCTTCGCAGCCGTCCTGTTCCTTTGTGTGCGAGTCAATTAGCTGGCCCTTTAGTTTTGATTTATAGAGCACAGACCTCCTATGGCCTAATGGATTGCTGTGAATTAATATGCAATGCTTATGTGTGTGTGTGTGTGTGTGATAAATTAAAGAGCAGGAGACACAATAGAGGTCACAGAGGTACCACTTTCTATACCAACTGTGTTTAAATCGTCTCCAGCTCCAGATTTTCATCCTTCACTTGAATTATCAATTTGTAATGTCGACATAATGGATTATGAACAATAATAGAGTGACTGCTGTGCTCGTTTAGATGACGTCTCTCAATATCATTCGCCATGTGGAAATAATTAGGCGCTTCATAAAGATCAGGACCAGCGATTGTCATTGTGTGAACAAAAGGTGTTATTGGATGTCAGAGCAGCGCCTTCAGAGGCGATTCATCAGGTCGTATTTTTACTCCCTTTGTTGGCCGAAGACAACAACACGGAGATTAGAGACACATAGACGCCGGTGGGGGGCGGGGCCGAGAGGAGAGGTCAGGTTAGGTGCAAGTATACATCACCATCATCACCCTCATCATCATCATCGTCTGACTTTTGTATCACACACACTCTGACCAGAGGCTGTATATGCCAATCCAAAGTCAAGAGGCCCTGTGCTGGTGGTTTATAGTTCATGAGGTCATGAACTCTGCAGCCAATATCAGAAAAACGTCTGACACACACACACACACACACACACACACATCATCGCTGTCAGGGGAAAACCTTTCATCTCCACAATGTCAACTTTTCAAGTTAACTGAGAAAAACAACCACATTTCTTACTTTTAGGACAAAGCATATAACCGGGATGTGATTAGGTTTCTAGCACAGACTGTAAATAAAGATGGATGTAGCAAGGTGTGAAGTCCCCCGTTGGTTTGAATCCCAGAGTTGGAGCTTATGGTTGGTGCCATCTTTTTTCCGCTTGGAGCCAGGAGTGTCGAAAGAAGCGGCGCACAGTTGGACTAACGTTAGCCACTTTAGCTAAACTGTGCTAACAGGGCAGGTATCATAATCTCTTAGCTCTCTTAGATTGAGCAAATCAAATGGAGCACAATTAATAAAAGCAGATACAACAACAGATTATATTATATTTGCTGTCGGATGAACTGTTCCTCATTTCCAGGCTGATTACGATGAGTCACAGAAAGTGTTGTGAGAGCATTTAATGAGCATTAAAACCATTAAACCTGCTGAGCAGATACCGGATGACATTATATCAACCTTAAAATCAAGTTAAAGGATGAATCAATGCTCACATGGGATTTGAAAGGTATACATGTAATAGTACCATCCCAGCGGCAGTAGATGTATAACTGTGGCAGCTGCCCTGGAGGGCCACTGATAATACTCAATCTAGCCGACCTCATTAAGGGACCGGTGTTTTTTACCTTCTCCATCTCACCCGAGATCTCCGCGGCCCGTTGCCGCCTTTATCAGAGGTGATGAAAAGGCAACCGCTAATCATTTCTGTTTCCACGCGCGGCCGCTACAGAGTGTGTGTGCGTGCGTGGACGTGGGCAGAGATTATTAACGGTTTAATGGCTAACGAAGCCTGACAGGTGCTCCTCTCGCCGAGATTAAGGACCGGTAGGTTAATGACGGTGTGGGTGAGATTGTCATAACTCACAATAAGGCCATTAAAGTGATATTACTGAGAAAGACTTCAGATGATAAGGGCTCAACTCTCCAACAAGGTGGCATTGAGCGGAGCGCTTCTGTCATTTTTCAAAAGATTTTCTTTTGCCTGCAGCTCAGGAAAAAAATTTACTTCAACTTCAAGAAGAATTTGAGGAGGAAACACGTGATGAGACAAAGGAAGACACTGAAAGCTGCTGCTGCTGCTGCATTAACCCGTAAAATACTGGTGAAAGGATGCAGAAAAACCGCCAACCTGTCACCAGCATGCACCTGTAAACACATATAGTTTGTTTGTATAGTTTGATTTGTTTTATTCAGACAATCTGCAGCTGATTTCAAATGCGACTAAATCTTACCACTGAATTAAAAAGCAACACAACATGACAAATAAACACAAAGTGCAACAGAGCATTTTCATCTGTGCTTTTACTTCTTCTTTTTTTGTTCTTCCTGGACAAAGAAGAGCACATTCCTTCACTCGGACAAACACAGATGACTACTCCCCTCTAGTGGCGGTGATGAGCCACTGCAGCATTCAGGAGCCGGGGGAACAAAGGAAAGGGTCATGAACAATAGAGTCGACAGTAGAAAACAGCAGCGGAGCCACAGAGTAGTGACACTGGATGTGTTACCAGACATGAAGCTGCAGAGTGGCGTCATTTCTTTATTACAATGTGCTGTTTTTAAAAACACAAATTAGTAGCATACGTTGTAGGTCATGCTAATATCAATCAGGAACATTAATCCTTTAACGACTGATCATAAACACTCAAATTACACAGCAAATTAAGACTGAAATCAAGTTCACACATTTAATGTCAAGCAGCAATCAGAGACTGAACGTTAGTCCACAATTTTATTTAAAAATCTGTAATTGCAATACAACAATAAAAGTTTTCCCCAAATGAGACTTTTGTTGTTATAATTATTACATTTTAATAAATGTATTTTTATATGTATTGCATACTATTAACCCTCTTCAAATATAACAGAATGAATGAATTATTGTATTAAAATGACATGGTGATGGTGTGAGATGTCAGCTACATTAATGGGTATTAAAAAGCTCAGTGCATCCCAGTCAATATGTTCATACTTCACAGAAAAACACGTTATTTTTTAATATCAAATGATGTTAACTTTCCTTTTTTTGCACTATAACTGCTCCTACTCGACACGTATGAAGTATGTTTTATTTATGTTTATCTGTGTTTTTATTTTACATAGAAAGTAAATGTAACCTTTCCTTCTTCACAGCTCACAACACAGAGTATTTCCATTAGTTTTTATACTTCCACTCTACTACATTTCAGAGGGAAATGTTGTACTTTCTACTCCACTAAATGTATCTGATTAATTCACAATTAAAAGTAGTTAAACTACAACTTAACTCAAAGAAATTTACTTGTCAAGGGACCAGGGCAGCCCAATCCTCTCTAAGGAAGACAGAGAGCAATTGTTGAGGTAGAATATTTATTATTAGTATTTGTGACTTTAATCAAATTGCAGATGGTTGTAAACATGGCAAAAAACATCATGAGACTAAGATGAATATGTAGTTTGTAATTAACTTCCTAAACTACATCACCCGATATTTGAATGTAGCGAAACTACCACAAAACTACTACGAACTGAAATATAAGAAATATCAGTTATAGCCGGGAGGGTTCAATAATTACACGTTTTCTTCTTCTTGGCTTGTAAGAGAACAACTCTTGGACAACGTCAACCTAACAGGTAATAACTAACGGCGTCGTTGCCAGTGTTGTGCAACATATCACTTCACCTGTGACTCTCCCTTCTCGGGTTTTGAGGATTATATTTTGTCTTCTGGAAGTCTGACAGGTCTGTTGCAGAGACAATGTACACATCTATCATGTCGTACCTCAAATCCCTGAAAAGGTGATTTTGTGCTGCGGATCTGTGTCACTGCGTACCTGCAGGGGTCAGAGCTGCCACTGGAGCCGCTCCTCCTCTCTCCTCTTACCTGTATCTGAACAACACTCACCTGTATGCTCGTTTACCAGCCAGCCTCGGGAAAAGCACTCATCAGATTTCTGATATCCGCCACAGGCTTTCTGCTGTGTAGACATCATTGCTATAAAGATATATTTGAGTAGAAACGTCTTTGCACTCACGTCAGCTCACCTGGAAACACCTGACAAGACTTTTGCATCTTTTGTTTTTACTGTCTTTTTGTATTTGACAGTAATTTTAAGACTAGTTTAAAGCTGCTCTAGTTTGGATTAAAAAAGGGTAAGAAACGTATTTTCTGAGCCTAAATAACCGTGCTACATGTGAACACTTATTTCCCTTCTCTCTCTATAGATCTCACATTAACAGATTTCTTCAGTGTTTCTCACAGCTGTGTGTGTTATTATTAAGACTCAGTGTCAGCAGTGTAATTTTCAGAGTAATTTCGCGGGATGTAATAGCACAGCATGCATGTAAGATTGGTCACGTAGACTTTGTGTGTTTCTGTGTGTGTGTGTGTGTGTGTGTGTGTGTGTGTGTGTGTGTGTGTGTGTGTGTTAATGAGAGATAGAAGGTCTCAGCTGATGAAAGGAGAAATGCTATAATTTATCTTCTCTTTTATTTTTTTTTTATTACAGATTAAAATGAGCTGCTTCACATTCGTCAAATTGATGATGGTGTTGTTCAACTTGCTTATCTTTGTGAGTATGTTTGATTGCTTTATATATGACGGGGTTGGGGGAGACGTTGGGCTCATATATGGTGTGAAAAGTTGTGTGTGTGTGTGTGTGTGTAATGAAAGAAAACAACAGCTTTTAAACACAATGCACAGAAAAGCATCATCTCATCCCTTCAATGCAAACCTCACATAAACATCTCACATCTAAATGATGCTCCTTCTCCTCCACTTTCTCCTCACTGTCGCAATTTTCATCTCATTAACTTCAAGCGCTCTGATTATGCCACTGACATCTCCGGCTTAATGTTGATAACTAAAGTGGTTTGTGAAATGAAGAGAAACTTTGGCATGGGTAAGCTGAATTTGCCTGCCTGTGTTGAGCCGACCTGGACTCAACACTGTCACAGATGAAGCTATCAGCACAAGTCATCGTTTTCCTCACATTGCCCGTTTCTGCCTGAGTGCTGCTGCTTGAAAGATCTGGTGCAGCAGCTCTAAAAGTCACAGCGGCTCGCTGATCACGATGTCCGTGTGAAATGTGAGCCAGCAGAGCAGAATGATGAAATGATCCTCAGCTCATAAAGACGGTGTTTAAATGAGACCGGCCACCGCAGCCACATTCAAAACTTCAGCGTCACAAGCTCATTATATTCTCATCAGAGGAGAAAAATAATAACACCAATATTTTTCTGTGATTCTTAATTCTTGTATATTAACAATCTTGTGGTTTCTCTCTTTTGCTTCTTATTACCTGAACCTGAACCAAGACAAGAGGACGTAATCGGTGTATACTCACCTCTGGGATGAGACATTTAATGTTCGCCTCGCTAAAAATAGCCACAGATACGTATCAATGCACATCTTGCACATTAAAGACGTCAGTATACGGCTCACGGGATCATGTTTCAGAAAAAAT
Source organism: Pampus argenteus (assembly GCA_036937835.1). Classification (NCBI taxonomy): domain Eukaryota; kingdom Metazoa; phylum Chordata; class Actinopteri; order Scombriformes; family Stromateidae; genus Pampus; species Pampus argenteus. Next base: position 22,727,045 of record CM072870.1, read on the forward strand.
ATCTCAATGGACAAATAATTTTAATAATGTTTGTTGTAAAACCGTTGAGGTATAAGACGTATCAGACCCAAGAATCGTGTAGGTGGCGTCGTGACTTTACGAGGTCCGCAGAGCGTCTGAAGCTAACGCTAACATGATGCCTGTGTGTTTTGTCACATTATCTCGACGTATCTTGCTCGTTGTTTCGCTTCTGAGCTGATAAAAGGACCAAGAGATGTAGTTCACTGAACGGGTTCACCCAAAACTGGATTTAACTTTAACTTTACTTTATTAGTTTACACTTCATTTCGTCATAACTCATGACACAATTCAAACAAAATGATTTGGCTCTCACCGTTGACTTTTATACATATTTTTTCCGAAATCAGTGAGACTTTTGAAACCTCCTTCGACTGCGATGTCAGATTAAAACAAATATTCCTCTCTTCTCTTGCTGTGGTTCCAAAACCTGAAAGCTTCAATGGAGGGTATGAAATGGATCAGTAGCTAATCAGGCACACGTACAGTACAGGTACAAATATGAAGTAAAAGCCACAGGAGACCCACCGAAATGCTGCGACGCCAATGACTCTTAGAAGACTTGAACCAAACCACCAGTCAGCAGCAACCAGAGATATAGATATAGATATAGATATAGATAGAAGTATTCAAGCAGAAAACTGAAAGAAAGCAGGTCAGCATGACTCATACAAGTATGCAGCTTACTGATATACAATATGTGCTAATACGGGAACTTTTTACTTTTTTTCATCATTTTCAAGGAGCTGTTAAGGTCAAAGAAATATGCTAAATTAAGAGTTATTCATTCAGCAAGTCAGCTTCGAAAAACTTTTACCGTTACGTTTGTGTCACAGTTGATATGTACATGTCTGCTTTTTTTTGTCATTGCCTTGGATCTAATCTAAATGCATTAAATTAGAAACGTCTCCATGTATGATCTCTGTGCAGATCCACGGTTGAGTGTCAGGTCTTAATCAGATTGTCTGCTGTCGGTAATTTGACCCATGAAGATGGATTTTATACTCAACAGACATCTGTCTCTTTGCAGCCCTTTCAAAGAGAACCAATTCTATTTCAATTGGGCTGGGACGGGCCTGATCTCTTCCTGCTCTCTCTCTATCTTTCTATCTCTTCTCTCCATTCACCTCCCCCTCTCTGGAGGCCATAGCCTACTATTCTGCAGCCTCTAACCCTATTAGGTTATATTTCCCATCTCCATAGATAAGATGCTGCTTCTTTTTACTCCCACCCTCACACATACATTTTTAAAACCCTGATTTACTTCCAGTCTTTTTGCCATGTGGGTGTTCAACTGACAGAGCATCCACCTGCATATAGCACACCATCAAAGGGATTAGCCATCTTAAAAAAGACAGTGTGCCAGTTATAATTATACCTGGTGAGAGGTGATGGTGGCAGACATGGAGTTAAAGGGGGAATATGGTTGTCGTATCACATTTAGCCGAAGGTGCAATGATAGCGCAGAACAGGTTGAAGAGCCGAGAAAAGAAACCCTGGTGTGAAAGGTGGAGAGAACGAGGGAGAGTAAAAAATAGATGGGAAGAGCAGGAAAGAGATGAAGGAAAAAAAGGCGGAGATGATTCCCACTTGGGAGACGTCAACGTCTGACAGGAGATGTGGAGTGTCGGGGCCTGATGGAGAGCACGGGGGCTCCGCAGCGAGTCTGATGGAGCCTGACAGACAGTTTTCAAACATGGTTTCTGTGGTGGAGGAGGAAAGAAGTAGTAGAAGAAGAAATCAGTCAGTGCGAGGAGTGCACGGTGGAATACACAGAGGGGAGGGAGGAGGATAAAAGGACGGAAAAGAGGAGGAAAGAGAAGGTCAGAGAGGCAAGCAGATAAAGGGAGGGAGAGATCAGGTGGTTTCCACACTGTAATATGAAACATGTGACATGAATGTGTTTGTTATGAGCAGGTTTTACCGGTTTCAAGTCAGTAGATTTAAATGAATGCACCCCAGCGTCCCGTTAATAAAATGACTGACTGCTCATCTTATTGTCAGAGATCAATAAAAAGCAAGATAAGGCGCGTTTAATTATCATAAATTCTTGAACTACAACCTTTATTTACATCACCTGCACAGGGGACTTTATTTAAAACAGGTTTATTATATCAGGTCTAGTATTTGTGTTATGTACCTATATAATAATTATAGCAAATTTATGAAGAACAGGTAAGATTCACCCGAGTCATGTGTTCATTCATGCTTGCTGGAAATATGGGTTTTGTATCTGGATAGATGCCCTCTTTACTCTACATGCTATAACCCAAAGGCTGGTTTAATCCAACAGCACTAAACGGATTTCTGCCCATAATGCACCGTGTGACATGAGCGGCGAGATAAAGGCAGTCATGGATGAGGGCAGTCGTTTCATTCAGAAAGGTAAAAAGAGGCCAAGTTGTTGCTCGGCCTTGATACATAATGGGATGCCTGAGGCAGCACCTCTCTCTGTCGCACAAAAGAAATCTTCATCTCTGAAAGGAGGAGATGATATTGAGGTTTCATGGTGTCACTGAGAGGTAATAGTAAAGGAGGGTCAGTGATGTAAGCTGGCCTCTCATTTCCAAAACCTATTACCCCCTTCAAGAGCTGTTGACTTGACCCCGTCTGCAAGACTGCCGGGGAAACAAATGATTGACATTTTACTCGTCGTCGTTAAGCGTGGATCATATCCACAACTGAAAGGCGAACTGGTCAACACATGCATTTTGTTCATTATGTTTTCCTTTTTTCTTCCTGCAGCTGGGTGGTTTGACCCTGCTGGCCATGGGGATCTGGGTGAGTGTGGACGGGGGCTCCTTCCTGAGACTCTTGGGGCCATTTTCCCAGCAGGGTATGCAGTTCGTCAACGTGGGCTTTTTCTGCATCACCATCGGGGCCGTGCTGGTGCTGCTGGGGCTCCTGGGCTGCTGTGGAGCCCACAAGGAGAGCAAGTGTCTGCTGCTCGTGGTAGGTGTATGATGTAAAACATCACAAATGATCATGTCTGGGTTCACGAGGGCTTTTTACACTCAGCTGGTCCACATCCAGTATCTCACCCGTCCTTACATTTACACCAGTTAATATCCACATCCGCTCCTCCCTACTCATCTCCACCAGCAACAGTGTATATTATTACGCTCATTAAAGACGGTGCTAACTACCTCTTAGTCCACTGCAGTGAGTCTAATGAGGAGCGCAGGCAGCACGTTTTCCCCCCGTAGAGCCACATGTCCCATCGGGCTGAATGATGGACGGAGCAGACGGCTGTAATGGACTGAATAAAAGGAACGGATGAGCTGAACGCTTCGGCCCGTTCGAGGCTCAGCATCTTGTTATTGTTTCTCTGCGTATTCATCCGAACTTTATTGACAGCCCAATGATTGTTGCACAGAACAACAACAGAACAATAGCTGTTTAAGACACAGAGACGTGTTTGTGAATATAAACCTCAGAATCAACACAAAACTTTATGTTCATATAATTTGGTTTGTTTTCTTTTGATTTTGTTTCTAGTTGTATGATTAAAGGACAGTTCCCATGTTTATTGCAACCTTATTTTCATAGTTCTGGCCAGTGATTCAATCAGTATTAATAATTTAGGAAAAAGAAGTCAATAGTAAATATAGGTGAATCGTATAATTAATATCCAAATTGACTGTAGTTGTTTGCACAGTGAACAATGATTAGCATCACAATGATGGTTTGTTTAACCTTCTATGGAAGTAAACTGTTCATAAATAAATGCACATCCATACGTCTCCTCTTCTTCTCTCCCTGCAGTTCTTCTCCATCGTCCTCATCATATTCATCGCTGAAGTGGCAGCTGCAGTCGTGGCTCTGGCCTACTCCTCATTTGTAAGTTATCCACTTATTTTTTTTTTTTTAATTCCTCATTAATTTTCTCCCTCTGTTCCTCCACTCCTCCTCTCCACTCCCTTTCCTTTGTGTGTCAGTTCTTCTCATACCTCCCTGTCTTTCTCTTTCACCCTCTCACCTCCTCGTCCCACTCTCTGGATTTTATCTCCATGTAAATTCTCCATCATAGCCGCGGCCATCATTGAATTACTGGCTTTATGTCCGCCTCACTACATTCGGCTACTTAATGACTCCAGGATAGCCCGGGGCCGTGTGTGCTGTCTCTCACTTTGAGCAATTTATTACTCTGGAATATTGAAGCTAAAGCATTTTATATGCAAAACAGCCTATTTACATATGTGTCCCCCTCACACACACACACACACACACACACGTGCTCCATTTCCATTTAGTGCCACATATAATAATTACAAGGATTTCAAATGAGCTATGTAAAAAGGAGGTTAGTGAAGACTGGGATCCTAATAAAGAAAATAGAAAGTGGAGTTTTTATCCAATCAGGGGATGTATCTGAGTCCCCAGGAGCAGGCGATGTAATCTAACACACATCCATCTGCAGGGAGGCGCTGATGAAAGGAGGAGAGAGGACTCATTTGTGCTCGCGTTGCTGGTAAACCAACACTGTAAAAAATATCTGAGAGCAGAGAAACAGCTGAAAGGGCTGAAGCAACTTGTTTATGTGAACACAAGCGACATGTGTGTGTGTGTGTGTAGCAGTTGTTGTGCGATGAACGAGGTACAAATTGTCACTTTTGACTCCAACCAGCTGTGACAGTGTGTCGTTTCTCCCACAACCAACAAAATACAAACAAACATTTAATTACATCATTTAACGTAGCTACAATCAAAACGCATGAAAACACACTTTACTAGCATGTGGCTACACATGATGATGCCAAACACATCACACAGTTAATCTTTATCAACATTAACAACAGTACAACTATATATATATTTAGTTAATTAATAGATCAGTTGACTGAACATTAATTGGCATTGTGGAAATTGATTGATTCTCTGTAACGTTTTAAGCAAAGCTGATAAAAGATTTTCCATTTTTTCATGATGTAAAACTAAACGAATCATCTGAATATGTTAACGTGGGCTTCAGGGAATAATGATCAGCATTGTTTCTCTATTTTTTGAACAATCAATCAGTTATTAAAGAAAAGAACTGACAGACAGACCTATTGATAATAAGAGTGATTGTTGCCTGCAGCCTTCTATGTTGGAAGAATACCAGCATACGTCCTCAGTGTGTCCTGTGTGAAGTTTGATAAAAACAAAACAAGAAATGAGTTCAAAATAAACAAAAGTATGATTCATGTGATTTATGAAGATTCAGCTACAGACAGAAATGATGAGATGTCAGTATGCAGCCCTTTAACATCTCCTTCTCTCTTTCTTGTTTACTCTCTGTTGGCCAAACAGTAAGTGACTGTGTGTTTTTCTCTCTCTGTGTGTGTGTGTGTGTGTGTGTGTGTGTGTGTGTGTGTCCTCGGAGGCTTGCTGCTGCTGCTCAGGCAGGTTTTGTTGAAATAAATCTGCCCCATCTCTCATCTGTCATTTACAAAAGCAAGGTGAGCGATGTAAACGGCATCTGGCGGGAAGCAAATCAACAACAGCAAACATGTCGGTGTATAAGAGACAGACAGAGGCGTGTGTGTGTGTGTGTGTGTGTGTGTGTGTGTGTGTGTGTGAGTTATCGTCTGAAAGCTCAATGAAATGCAAAAACATAACTCACAGATTTGTCTTCCTTAACAGAGATTGCAGAAATAGTTTAGAGTCAATTTAACGCACTGTTTGTTAGCTTTAGCATCATCTGTTCATTACAAACACAAAGGACGTCGTCACTTCCATCACGGATATGACCAGCTGTCCATCTCCTGCTCTGGATAACACACAGTAAACACAATAGCATCGGAATAATGAATATTGGCAATATACATCTAATATGCATATATATAACGGTCTGTGTCAGTAAGTAAGAGACAGAGGCGGAGACAATAAATAAATCTACTCTGTTCTACTTATCTGCAGCGTAAATCTGCTTTTTGGCCGCCGGGCCTCCGCAGCTCATCTCAGCCAAAGAGCCAATAACCTTCAGGTGGTCGAAATAACTGAGATTTAATAAGCAATTCCAGCCGGCGTTATGAGAAGCCGTCAGTGGTTGTGGTTGTTCTTTCACCTCCAACTGAGTCACAAGTGACCAGGATGGAGATTTATTACCGGGGCTGATGTGGACTTCACGGTGGATTAATAGGATGGATGTGATGTGGCGTTCAATGAATCACGAGGTTGTCTGTGTCTCTTTATCCAATACAGATTACACCTTTAATTTCTCATCAGAACCAGGAAAGATTAGTTTTATATATATATATAGTAATGTAAACATATTACTTCTGCTTCGTCAGTAATCAATATCTTTGGATTAATAAAGGAAAAATATAGTTTCCTTCAGCTCAACAGGGATTTTAGAGTCTTTCAGCTCCTTGTTTTGGTTTTATTGAAATTCTGATATTCTGACATTTCCATTCATGTTTTATTTTATTTTTATTTTTTTAACGGCTACAGTGAAATCGTCTGTAATGTTACAGGAACAGTTACCATCAACATAACAAAGCGACTCTGAGCTCAACATAACGAGCTTTTCCTTTTAAGAACAATAATCAATTAGCAGCCGGTGACTCACTACAAAAGATATCGATAATTATTTTAAAAACAGTCATACGACGGAGAGCAACATGAGATCGATAACACGCTGAAGATTTTTATCATGTGTGTAGACTGTGTTCACTCCTCTATTGATAGATGTGTTATCGCCTCCTGCCTCATCGTGTGTTAGGTTAGGTGTGTTTGGCTTTGTCCTGCCTGTACACTGTGTGTGTGTGTGTGTGTGCTTGCAAGCATTCATATCAGTGTGTAAGCATGTGTGTGTGTGTGTTTACCGGGATGTGGCGAGGCGCGAGGCCGAGTGACAGTGATGAATTAGCCGGCTGGTAATAACCCTCTCTGATCTCAGACGCTCTCCCTGCTTCTTGGGGGGCACTTTTAATTGTGGCATGTATCCCATGATCCCCTCGGGCATCTCCTCCGCCTGCCCTCTTTCACTATGCACACACTCATACACACCCACACACACACACACACACACACACCCAGACACACACACACACAGGAAAAAAGCTCTTATAGACACAAAAAAATGGTTTCATGCAGCCACGTGCACATACAGTAAACATGCATGACAGCACACACACACACACACACACACACACTCCTTCTCCATCAGATGGGTCTTTGTGTGTGACTGTACGTGATGGGATTATTAATCAAAATGGGAAAAATAAACAGACAGAGCGGAGATGGAGGGAGGGAAGACGAGCCTGTGTGTTTGTAAAGAAATTCCTCCACTTTTTGGATCAACACGAATATCAAGACAAAATGTGTCCAGACCAAAACCATCAGGAGCATCAATATATATGTAAATGTCCCGTTTAGAGCCATAAAAAGGAGGAGAAGAGGGAGAATAATGGCTCGGGCCAATTTTTGATTTATTTTCATTTTTTCTCCAGGTGTCAGGCCGCCGCTGTTTATTTCCCAGGTGCTTTGTGTGAGAGAAGATTTATTTAATTTCTGATGAATAGGTGACTCCCACAGAATTACTTTTCCTGCCCGTGAAATCAGATGCAATGTTTTATTTTCAGAAGCTTCCACGCCGTGTTTGTGTGAGACAGCTGGACTTTGACATTAAGAGCTCGGCGGTGCACTGATGGCTTTTCATACAGGAGCGTATCCGCATGTGAAGGTCGCTCATCTACATAATGGACTCTGAAACAGACAATTCAGAGCTTTGAGGCTGTTATTATATGTGTATATGTGATTGCTTGTTAGCGGACTTTACTTGAGTACTTCCATTTTATGCCACTTCTTTGTCATTAAGGGAAATATTCGGTTAGCTAATATAGTTATTAGTTACTTTTAAGATAAATATTTTATACATAAAATGAGCAGCTTATAAAATACATATTATATATTCCAGTAATCTCTATATGATAAATATGAATCCATAAAGCGTAATAAGTACTTTTACTTAAATAAAAGTACGGCGAAGGTTAAGAATGAAAACATTTTTCTTTAAACTTTAATAATAGTAATATATATTTTGAAAACAGTTTTGTAAATTGAGTTTTGGAAAGTCGAGACATTTTTGTCCTGACATCATGTGGACATTTTAGAAACTTTAGAAACTCCTAATTCTTCTTTTTTTTAAATGTTTTTATTATTTTATTTATTTATTTATTATTGATATTGAAAGATAAGTGATCAGTGGACACTAAAACACATCTGACAGCAGAACCGGACAACAACCAAACAAACAAAACAACAACAACAATAAAAAATAAGATCATTTTAGATTATCTTATACAAGCCTCGAGTCCTCAGAAGTGTGTGTGTGTGTGTGTGTGTGTGTGTGTGTGTGTGTGTGTGTGTGTGTGTGTGTGTGTGTGTGTGTGTGTGTGTGTGTGTGTTTCCTCAGGCTGAGGGGATCCTCAGAGCGTGGGCTACTCCGGCTCTACAGACCGACTACGGCAGCGATCCTGTGGTCACTAAGATGTGGAACACCACCATGACAGAGGTACCGAATGATTCATCAACACAGTTAGGATACTGATAATCAGAGCTGTGGTCGGCTCGTAGACTTTAACCTGCACAAATCTTCAGATAAAGGATCAATGAGTCAGACAGACTAACATTCAACCAAACAACCCGTCTGTCCTGCTCTGTTTATCACCTGCTGACCTCACATAAAAAACAATGGTTTGCATAATATAGCCCTAAATATGAAATCAGCCTGTAAAAAACAAATGTATTTCACTTATGTTAGTTATATTATTGACGCCTTCTGCTGTAGTTGCACACAGAACCTATTTTCCTCAATCATCTGAGGTGCATTCAAGGATCATTGGACAAAAGATATTGATTGATAGTTGTCTGCTAAATAAATAAACATTGCATTTTCAAAAACAAAATTTTAAAATTTGTAAAAAATTACATTTCAAACTACTGTTATTATAATAATGTTGTGCTGGATAACAAATACAGTTCAGTGTAGTTCACCAGTCTGGAATGCTGCACTTATAAAACAGCAAAAAATAAACTGTGAACGGCTAAACTGTTAAAGTTAAAGTTTGTGAATTTAAATCAAACAAAAGTCAATCTGCTACACATTTCTATAAATCTGACTGCTTTTACCTGTTAGTTCATCTCAACTTCACAAAGGTCGCAGTCACAGTAATTGAGCTGCAAAGGAAACCTTCATACTCACATCAGGAAGGTATAATAGTACATTTCTGATTCTGTTGAACCAAGCAGAGTGTTTCAATGAAACATCTCAAAGCAATGTGGTTCCAGTGACCCAAACTGATCTGCTCTGAATATAAACGCACAAAAGACAAATGCACAGAAGTGTTATGAATATCAGCAGAGAAAGGACTCAAACGCAGAGAGCAGACAGGACTAGACAGGACCAGACTAGACTAGACTGAAGACTGACCTGGACCAAGGATCAAACCAGACTCAAGCAGGGAGCTGATTGGCTGGAGAACACACAGGAAGCAGGACAGGTGTGAGGAAAGGTGTGGAGGGAAAATGGCTCAAGAAAAGGACAAATACAAACACAAAAGAGCTTAAATCCTGAGCATCACCAGCTGCGTTATTATTCATAAAACTCTCCTGCTGTATGATGCTGGTTGTTTTCATCCTTCCTCAGCTGAACTGCTGCGGTTTCACCAACTACACAGACTTTGTGGGCTCTAAGTTTGAAAAGGAGAATGGAGGCAGCCTGCCGCCCATCTGCTGCTGGACCAACCGTGTCCCCTGCAGTCCGACCGAAGCAGAGCGCAGCGCCGTCCAGGTGAGACGGACACCGCCTCCCACTTTAGAGCCACAAACATGGCATCACATAGAGGCAGGAAAGGTAACTTTGTTAGCACGCTATCTAAAAGCAAAGCACAGCTGAGTTTTGCAGGAATTTGGTTATAAATCAAAGCTGATGGCGCTAGATGAAAGGTCAGAGGTCACCAAAGGTGCAGAAGTTTGCATTTTTCTCAGTTTTCTCTCGTCAACAGTTTTAATAAATAATTGCACATTGCAGTATGATCACATGCAGAATGAGAAAATGCAGTATATTAATATTAAAACAATAGTGCACTGCATGGATACAGCATAACAAATGTTACTAAAACAAAGGAAGGACGCACAACATCTACACAACAAAACAACATTCATCTAAACATAGATGGACACGTTCGCATCATATATGAAGACACTTTCCTCCACAGGGCTGTTTTAAAGACATCCTGGAGACACTCAAAGAGCACGCCAACATCGTGGGAGGCATCGCTGCAGGAATCGGCGTCTTAGAGGTAAAATAACCAGAAACAGTTCAATGTGTATAAGGAGCCTAAAAAATCCTCATCAGCCGACTGTGACTTCAGTGTCTTCATACGGGAAACTGCTAACAGCTGATCTTAACCTGCAGTAGCTCAATACATAATTAATATATGACATTTATTACATGTTTACAGGGTTTAAATTATCAAATTAAGGGTCAGAGCTTCACATCGAGATGTTTTTTGATTTCATAGGAAGGTTTGTTATTATTTTCTTTCCCCAGATTGCTGCCATGATAGTGTCCATGTACCTGTACTGTCACCTGGACAACAGAATCAGCTGAGACGGCTTCAGAGAAAACACGTTGCCGTGACGTCCGCGTGTCCTCTTCTGGTTCTAGTTTTTCTTTTCTTTCAGGGAAAACCAAGTTTATGATCATAATCTAGTTACTTCCTGTCTTCTCATGAACATCTATAAAGTGTAAATATTTCATATTTGTCAATAAAATATTTCAAGATTGTTCTCTGAATTTCTTTTTGATCATGTATGGATCATTTAGCCGTTAAAGAGACACATATTTCCTCCGGGAGTCGGTGGAGACCAAACCTGAGCTAAAACTGACATAAACCAACAAATAAATAAAAAAACAACATCAATAATAATAATACAATAAATAAATGAACACAGAGAACACAATTAAACTCACAGTATCAAAGTACTTCTTCACCTGTTTTTACTTCTTTTTTATTGCTATGAATGTATATTATTATTATTCATATCATTTAATAAACACGTATAACAATTATTACAGTAATAATCATGGCGCAGTAATTCATTCATCATCAAAAATGACTTATAACTGCAATAAAAAGCTGTAATATCTGTAAATAAAGGCCATAATTTGTAGTTTTCAACACTAAAACGACCGTGAGAGATGCAGAGTCTTCATGTGTCGTGATGAGTAAATATTAACGAGTAAAAAGGCAGACGACAGAGGCGGGACATGGCAGGTTATCTGCTGCTCTTCTTCCTTTTGTTCCGTCTGACAGACAGCAGAGGAGAGTTATGCTAATAAAGCTCATTTGAATATGAAATGTTATAGACGAGGAGAGAAAGAAGAAACACACAGTAGAGGTGAAGTCAGAAGTACAATAAGACAAATACAGTCATACTTATTAAACATGTGCAGGCATGTTGCGTATGTTTTATTCTTCTGTAATCCGTGTCTTTTCCTCCAAAGACTCCAACAACAGTCAGACGGGTGGAATAAAATCCACCTCTGGTCAGAAATGTTCTCCTCTCTACAGAATGAGGTGTGTTTATCTGTTTTCACCTGCTGAACAAGGTGAGCTCACCTTAAATCACGTGACTGGAGCCGAATCGAGTCCAGCAGTTGATCTTTTGAAATTAATATTATTTGCATATTGATAGATTCTGACTTTGAGATGTAATTTTAATGATTTAATTGATATGATTGAACTTTTTTTTTGTTGGGAATAACATGTTAGACAAAATATTACACAAAGTAAAGTGTTTCATATACATCCTGGAACGTGTTTTAATGCTTGAACAGTACAATAAAGATAAAACACGTCTTGTGTTTTTATATGAAACATCTGCAGAAAATTTTAAGTTTCAGAGATTTTTTTATTTTTATGGTAAAGTAGAACCAAACCACCCAAACAGAGAACCAGAGAAACTCAGAAACAAAGAACCAAAGTTCCAGCTTTCATTTGAGAATTTAATGCATCTAACATTAAATATTCTCCCTACACGTGTCGTATTAACACAAATCATTATCTGTATTATAAATGTTGTTCGCTCCTCCATCCAATTATACACCTGCAAGGTGTTTAGAGGTAAATCTGTCATCATCTCAGTGCTGCTGAGCTCCATGTTTAACAATAAACCTCCCCACTCTCCAACTCACACACACACACACACACACACACACACACACACACACACACACACATAATCAATATTCCATCTACATCTCAGCCATCAGCCTCTGAGCTCCGGCTCATCAGGATGCTCAATAGGTCAAAAATGACATTTAAAAGGCGACACACACACACACACACACAGATACGAACCAGTGACTTCTGACTGACAGACACAAATGAGCAGGTTTGGAGCTGGAGCTGCTGTTGACACACAAGTATGTGTGTGTGTGGACACCAAAACAAATGCCTCATGTATATATGTATATACTCATAACAACACATATAATTAATGTTATATTCAGTCGTGAGAAACCAGAAACCTCAACATCCGTCTTAAATAGACCTGATGTGTTCATAAACAGAAACCAAAGTGAGAATGACTGTAAATATGCCACAATGTTTTATCCACAGTCAACAATACAATAAAATATATCTGAAATATATCTGACAGAGAGTATTGCACTAATGGCCACAACAAAAACCTGTAGCGTTGTTAAATAAATGAGACTTTCTGTGTTTCTGAAGACACTGAAACTCAGAGGAGAAAAATACTTTTATATTTGATCTATTGATGTTGATGATGAGGGAGAAGCAGCACATTAATAAGTTAAGTTAGTTTCAATTCACTGCAGAATTTTACACAGCAGCGAAAACCTAAAAACATCTGATTTTAAAGGATGTAAAAGATCCAAAAAGTTTTTTTTTCCCTGATTATGTAAAGCCACAACTTCTGATTTATTACATCACAGGTTACGAAGGTCAGAGCACAAAAGGCAGGAAAGGCACATTCGTCCTTGGTCAACCGCAGCGGCTGCAGGACTCCGCAGAGCCCGAGGGTTTGCATACATTTCCCTGCGTGCGTTTCCGCTCACCGTCGCTTTGCCTGAAGCTCTCCTGGGAAATCTGCAGGCAGCACAAGGCCGCACGAGTAGAAAGATCCAAGCTAAGAATAACAACAGCTCCAAGTTTATTCCATGAATAATATGAACTAATAAGAAATCCATCTATGAATTATTTAAATAACATACAGCCTCAAAAAGATAAGAAAGGAGCATCACCATGAAACATCTGTAAAAAAAAGAAAATCTTTATTCATTTTCCATGATAAACACACACATCAAACTGCATCTGAAACTCAGTGTTCACACATACAACAACATACCGTCCAGTATTTTATTCATCGCAGCATTGAGAACAATCGACTGTATTGCTGAAGAGTTGATGAATTACTTTTAATTCCAAACACTGCAAAACAAAAGAAGTGAGCAGACTCGACTTCTCTGAACCAAAGTGACATTAAATCAGTCACGACGCTGGCTGTAATACTGCTGAATAAGTACTTCTGTCTGAACATAAATATGTCAGAACTGAACACACAAATACACAAATCCAAAAAATAAAAAACGACCGATAGAGCTGCGTTCACGCTCATTCACGGAGTCGGTACAGTGTTAAATCAGGACGACGCTCCTCTCTGAGGCGAAACCGCTGAAACTGGAACCTTTTGTTTTATTTCAGTAACACTTTCTGGCATTTTATAAACAGTTTATAAACCATTAATAAACATTTCTAACAGTATAATGTAGTCGTACAATCGTTATATAGCATAAATAGTTAACTAACGCTTTATAACAAAGGAAATGTTAACATGTATCATCATCGTCTATAATATATCCATTAATTAAAAATGTTATTGTTTACAACTACATTATAATATTTGAGAAAGCATTTATCAAGTGTTTATATGCTGCTGGTTAATGCTAAATATTGATCCAGTTTACAGAATGATTTTAGTGTTAGCTTGATGTGGATGGAAACACGCTGCATGTAGATCCACATGTTGTAATTACAGACATAACATCTCTTCAGAGACACGATAATTAACCGTTATCTCGAGATAACGTTTAAAAATCAACGTGAGAACTACAAAAACATAATTTTATAATGATGACTAAGAACAAATAACAACAATAACGGCTTCTTCTGGAGGACAGTGTGAGTGAATGAAGCCAATAGCAGCTGTTTAAACATCTGTCTGTAACTTGGTTTTATATATATATATATATATATATATATATATATATGACCTGTAGTCACTCTTCTGTTCGTGTACTGAGAAAACGAGCAAATTAAAAATTAAATTGCACATGCAAAACAAGAGAAATAACATGTTCATGTAGTAAGAAGACGTCCTGAACGCTCGAGAACCTGTAAGACTTCGGTTCTAGGTTCCGTCTTTCTGTCGACAACATGTTGGATAAATGATAAATTAAATAGACGACATCAGATCGAATGTGATTTGAATATTGATTTTCTTTTACTTTTACATGTGATGAATAAATGTCTGTACCATTAAATGAACAGAAGCCAGCGCTTCTGTATTTGCTGTGAATATTTTATCATCTCTGTCTCTTTCAGCTGCCCTCATGAAACCTGATCCCAAGCAGCCAATAACAGTAAAAACCCACCAGGGTTGTTTATCAACTCTCAAACTCAAATATCTAATGCTGAAAAATATGCGGACCCTTTAAATTCTTTTCAATAAAAAATATATATCGGCATGTATATACATTATTTTATTATCTGTAAACGTTTGGCTTTTAAAAAAATGCATTGATTCTGATAAAAGTGGATTTAAAAAAAAAGAAAAAAAAGGAAACAAATCACTAAACTCCTTTTTGATTGATAAGATGTAAAATAAATAGAGATAAGTTAGAACGTATGTACATGATGGAAAATGCACTCAGTAGTTAAAAAAAACTAAGATTAACGGACTAAAACGTGTGTTTGTGTCACTCGTACCGTCAGTTTGAATCGAGGGGAAGAAAACAGACCGTGAATCGTCACGGAAACAGAAAAGAGACAGTCGTCAGTCGTCGCACGGCAACATTACAAACCCTTTTGGTTGTTTAACGGTCAACGTTTAACCAAAGTTGTTTTTTTAGCATCATTGTTGCTCCTCAAACAGTCGTTTTCACACACAAGTTTGTGGAAAAGTCAGTCTTATGTGTCCCAGGCTGGTTTACTAGTGGTTGGAGGAGGAGAAGTGTTAAGGCCTGGGCTGGCTGAAGAGAGTGTGTGTGTGTGTGTGTGTGTGTGTGTCTGTGTGACATCAGATCTACATCGGCTCCACTGGTGCTCCCTCTTCTTTGGGTGGAGGCTCTAAGTGGATCGGAGTGACGCTGGCTGGTTTCTTCACGCTGACGGAAAAAGATGAAATAAAAAAACCTTACAGATGTTCTTATGTACCGCAGACATGCTGCTTTCTTTCTACTATAAACATCGTCCCCTCAGTAACTGTGTTTACTGCCTTTTCATTTACTTTATGATACTTACGAGTACGGGGACATCGGCACGGCCACCACCAGGACGTGATTCCTTTTTCTGAAGAGCCGCCACAGACCTCTGTGATATCCTCGCACGTCCAGGTCCCAAACATGGAGGCACTGAAGAAGACGGAGAGACACGAGAGCGCAGAGAGTGTCAGTGTTAGCAGAGCTTTAAAACCATGACGACCGGTGCTCCTACTCGGACTGCGTACCTTGGCGAGCTCGGTCCAGGTGGACGTGTCTGTCTCCGTCTCCATCTTAATGAACATGGCGTAGATCTTCCCCTCCGAGTCTGGCAGGAACGAGTCCTCGCACGGGTTCTTAGTGTGATCCAGCACCTCCGCCTCCCTGGCATCACACACACAATCATTTCCAGTATTTTTACCACCGTATCGAATCATCTACATACTCAGTGTTTTCTCAGTCTCTTCACTCACTTCAGCAGGTTCTGGATTTCCACTTCATAAGCATCTTTCTTTAAGCTGTGAGGAACGAGCACAAGGACACAGAGACAGTCGCCATGTTGCTAAATTACTTTTCAGATACGACTTCATAAGCACACGGGTCACATGACCTGATGCACGCACCTGTCCACATTCTTCAGCTGCACGTTGGGAACAGTGTTGAACTTGTGTTTCTTGAAATATACCTCCTAGATGATGATGATGATGAAGACGAGAGACAAAAGACAAGAGGAAGAAAGACCCTTTAACTCATATCACGCTGAACTATCAGGACTTTGAAGATGTTTTTTTTTTGATGATTATGATGTTAAAAGCTTTTTTCCTTTCAGATCTTACGTGGAAGTATCCGTTCATGTTGAGGCCGATGATGCCGAAGTGATAAGAGCGGGACACGTCGGGGATGATGCACTCTCGGCCTTTCCTTTGCTCCGGCATTCGCATCCACATGTCCCAGTCCCAAAGCTACAACACACACACACACACACACACACACAAACAGTTGATCTTCAGTTAATAACACAAACATACACAATCTAAGTTTAAAATGACTATAATGATGAACCTTCTCAGGCGTCGGCCACTTGGGCTCCAATTCATCCTTGTAGAGGCTCTTTTTCAGCACCCAGCCCAGACCGGGCATACTCTCCACCCTGTACAGGAGGGCAGGGTCCTCCGCTGTGTGCTCGTAGCCCTGAACAACAACAACAACAACAACAACATAATTGATACATGCAGGTCATTCGGTGGGTAGAAAACGGTCGAGGCGACATCAGGTGCAGGTCGGAGGAAAACGACAAGAGTGGAAAACTTTGTAAAACTCGTATTTTCAATGTTCCTTTAACATATGAACACGTGAAACAGATCCTGCAGACGTTCTTAAATTACCCCCCGAGGGTGAAAGAAGGCCGAGAGGTTACCTCGTGACGTTTTTCTATTGTTGAAGATAAAAGTTTAAACCTCCAGAGACGTTCAGACATTCAGGCGTTAGAGAGTTACGCAACTGTCAGCTGAAGACTCACTCAAGCAGCTGAAGCAACAATTAACTGGTTCCAACTTCCCAAAGGTGACCAGTTTCTGGTTTTCATACTATTATAAAATAATAATAATAATAAATGTTTTATCTTTTGGTTTTGGGCTTTTTAAAAGGCTTTCGGATGGAGGACAGGTAAGCAGTCGGGACTCACCTGGTCGTTCCAGGCTGAGATGCAGTACAGACTGTCGTCCTCATCCAGCAGGTGGATGGTCTGACTCAGAAAACTGCAGGAACGACACAAAAGAAACGTCAGATATGAGATTTAACTCTTTATTCATATAAATAAGATGTCACAGAATTTAAGGAAACGGGATGAATTAAACTCGACCGCTGTGAAGTTATAATTTCATCAACTTAAAGTCTTATGTTGGTCAAAATTAAATGGACGCCTGAGCGTTTCAACCATATGTGATAGTTAAAGATGTAACTGTAAAAGCAGAAGTACATAAAGCCTGTGAACAGCGTTCATTATTTAACACATGTTGTATTTGTTCTGGTACATTTAGCTCCACTAACTCCACAGTGATTAGGTTGTGTGATAACTGAACTAAGGTTGGTTGATCTTCTCTGCAGATCAGTATCAGTAAGGCAGGAACAGTATATTCAACTAATCATCATTTTCATTATTTTCTCAATTCATTGATTAGTTGTTTGGTCGATAAAATGTGAAATATTTTCTTTTGTCCCGACCAACAGTCAACAAGTCAAAACATATTCATTTTACTACATAGAAACCAGAAAATATTCACATTTGAGAAGTTCGAACCAGAGAATCTGGACATTTTTCTCTTAAAGAAATGATTAATCAATTATAAAAATAGATGATGATGATTGAATTAATAGTTGCCAACTAATTGTCTAACTGATGCAGCTCTTATATCAGTAAACACAAAATAAAAACAGTAAATAAAAACATGCTTGAGTGCTTCTGAACTATCTGAAGAAAAAGCTTCAAACCGGTCGCAGTTTTTACAGCAGTCTGTTTAACGAAGGGAAGCTGAAAGCAGCTTCATCACTGTGAATATGCTGCCCTCTAGTGGCAGCTGGGGGACTTTATGGGCCTCCTCTGCTCAAACTTATCTTTTAGGGTCATGAAGTCTATTTTTATTATTCATTGCAACGATAGTTTTTCTTTAATATTGGATTCTGCAAAGCCGGAGTGACTTTGTATAATAATTACTCAGTTATGTGCCTTCAAACAGTGTTAGCGGTGATTGTGACACAGAGAGCACCAGTACCTGAAGAAGTCAATGGAGATGTCCAGATCTTCCTCCAAAACGACGGCAAAGTTGGCATCCTGAAGGGAATAAAACATAAATAAATAAATAAAAAAAAATAATAATTATGAATATAAAGCAACAATTTGTGAAATAATTGAAGAAATTAGTAAAAAATGAATTTATTGGATGTTATTTCTATCTAATTAATTGTTATTTGCAATAAAAACTCAAACTATCCCACAAGGCTTTTAACACAGGAAGTGTCGGGTACTCACCGGGTGAAGGTTGAAGGTGGCGGTCAGACTCGCCTTGTAGTGCTGCGACACACAAACACACACAAACACACACTCAGATGTAGTTCTTCTTTTAAATCTGAGCCAGGTCGGTGTGAATTACGTGCCAGCTGTTATTTACCTGAGACACTCGGGCATTCTTGATGCTGATGGGCGTGTGTTGAACTCCCTTCAGTCCAAACAGCTCCACCACGTCCATGGGCTCCTGAGTCACACACATTTCAAAACTGCTCTTATTGTCAACAAATCAACAACAACAACAACAACTCAAAACCAACAATGTGTTCATTCATCTCTCTACTTTCGTTCCTAATGAAAATCATAAAAAAGTTTTTAGTTTTTAACTGTTTAGTTACGTACGAGTGAAGTGCATTTGTTTGTTGGGCACTATTTTGGCTGGACTAGTTTTTGAAGAAATGATATGATTCAGCAAAATAAAGCTGAATATTAATTATATGATTTTACGGGTTATTATTTGCTATTTTAGCTGTAACAGTTTTAAACCATGTGTACCGTGTGAGTATTTTTCTGTCTGTTGCTGCAACTTTGAGCAGGACATGAAAATCTTTAAGTTACCGCAACAAAATACAGATAAAGAAACACTTTCAACTCCCTTAATACACAAAAATGACGAGCTGAAATATAACAGTAAGTCGTCAAAGTACCAGTATGTAAAGAGTTGTTAGTGTTTAATTGGACCCATCTCACACACAGATGAAGCTGAATACCTCATAATATCCGTCGATGAACACTGTGATCATCTGCGGGTTGACGCCATGCGCTGAGAGGAGAGACCTCAGCATCCTGAAAAACACAGACGACAACCGGTCGGTTTATTTTCTGACTGTGTGATTTGTTTCAATTTAACGAGGGTGGACAGGTGAAGTGTAATTTTCCTTCATATTGATACTAAATGCATTTCTAGGGAAGAGGCCGCCATCTTTCTTCATTCCTCCTACAGCAGCTTATTGAGGGTTTTTTTTCCCAGTTCAGTTAATTTGAAATGTCAAGCCAAGCAGCGAGTGATTTAGTAATAAGAATATTTAATGTGTGGGGGCCTCATTCATCTTCATTTAGTAAAGACTAAAACTGAAACGCAGTTTATCTGTTAGATACCAACAGGTACAAATGTTATTAATTGACAAGTAATACAGAATCTCAGCCTAATTTAATATAAAACGAAGAAGAAAAGCTTTACAGGGTTTCTGCAATAAAACATTTAATTAATACCACATAGTTTACAATAAATACCTATTTTATGGCCATTAGTGGTAAACAAAAAAACAGCAGAAACGATAAGTACAGGATATTTATTTACTTTCTAGTAATTAGTAACCAAATGATTGGCAGTGAAATAATGAATTAATTGAAGTGAATGAGCTTCCTAGTGACTATAACTAAAATAAAAGGATTCAAAGTCTCTCAGTAACAACTTGGAACTGATGTTACCGTCGGCGGTCACGTCTTACCGGTACAGATAGTTGGGTCGGTTCCCTGCGATGACGGCCACGGGGACGTTGAGGACGTTGTTATTGGGCAGCTAGAAGAAGGATGGAAAATAAAGTTAGTTATCTTTCCACCATTTACTGGCATTTTAAATATTCAAAAGATGAATTGACAATGAAAATAATCATTAGTTGCAGCTCTAGAGGGAATATGTATGTCACATGTCTGGTTTTTATTACTGTCAAATATTATCTTCAGCAACAGTGAAGTGAAGAGTTGAAGACTTGAAGAGTCTTACGGGGTCGGGGATGAACTCGATGGGTGCCGGGTCCTTGCAGCTGCAGATGCTGCCGTATCCTTCCACTTTGCTGCAGAAGAGTTTCCTCCTCCTGTTCAGCTCTGTGTCTGCCCAGTGGCACTCGGCCTCTGCAGCAGGGACGATATTATTCTCATATTGTACAACGTGGCTTGTTTTTGAAGGTTTAGTTATGATGTGAAGCGTTATTGAGGCATGTTTCTTACCTTCAGACGCTGTGAGCTGCACCTCGGTTTTCAGCAACACCGGGTCTCCCCAGGTGGACAGAGCTGGAGACTTGGAGTGTTTCTCTCCGTACACCTGACCTGGACACACAAAAACCCACAAACACACACACACAGACCGGCCAGTCAAGACAGGTAACCTAAGAAAGCTAAATTTAAATGGTTTATTATTATCATCACAACACCGCCGCCTTTTTTCTTTTACTTTTAATTTTATTCCACAAATGCACGTCAGTTCATCATACATTTTTGAAAAAAACAACAACAAAAAAACAAACCCTCCTTTCCTCCTGTTCATGTTTCCCTAATTTAAGTCCTACTTTTTAAGAGAAATTCAAAATGAAAACTGGATAAATAACGGAGCCATTTCATCATATAAAAAGGTTTGTATATCTCGTTTCTTTACGTTTACATTCAAACGTGACCCGATGCTTAATTCATGAGGAGATTCCCAACATCAGCATATCTTCAGTAAACACTGAATGGTTCCCAGATTGCTTCATTCAGACTTAATTTACCTGTAAACGTGTTTGTTATCACTCAGCTCTTTTGTTTCATTGTTTTTCTGGATTTTTCAGTTGAGAAATGTAAACGGTAACTAAAACGGGCATTCAGATGGAAAACAGGCTCAAGGAAAAAAGGGTGTGTATAATTTAGATGAAATTTAACAAGCAGGACACTTGAAACCTGAACTGTTTATATATCAACAAAAACATATGTAGCCTCTAAATATCTCGACCCGGTGACGTCAAAGACAGGAGTCTGAGTTGTAGCAGAAGTCAGACCTCAGTTGATAAAAACACCTGGATACCAATGATGTGATTTAATTAGTCTAACTCTTCCTTTACCTCCTTTCTTCACCACCAGAGTCCACATGTCCCTCCAGCTGAGGTTGACGGACACCTGGCTGCCCAAACCCTTCAGCAGGTTCTTAGCAGCATCCTTCAGGTGAAACGTGCCCTCGTCCTAAAAACACAGAAAAACAGAACGTCAGCATCGTTCAGTAGGAAACTGCAACAGGGAATCAAAGTCCCGTCCCCTCTCCTAGCTAGCGTCTGTTTTTACTTTATTTATTTTTATTATTATTCATTTTTAACAGAACCAAAGACAACAACAAAAACACAGAAGTGTCCTTTTATCAGCGTGTTGAGGCCTGCAGAGATCAGGTATCTGCTGCAGATTATATCAGATGAAAACGTATGAACCCGGAGACAGAGGCAGTGACTTTAATGACCTTAATGGTGAAGATGAGGACTCGACCTCGGGTCACCATGTTGAGGAAGAGGATCATGGCTTCGTCCTCGTGGGGAGAGTAGGTGTCAAAAATCCTCTTGGCCATCACATGACCCTGAGAGACACACACACACAAAAAAACCAAGTTGATTAAAACCTATTCGATTTGTGATAAAACTAAACTGAAATTCATGATGATTGAGTGCGTGTTTTATTTTGTTGTGCGCCTCTGCTGCAAAACACTAATGTCTTCATTAAAGGACACATTCACAGTTTTTCCAAGTCTAATCAACAGTATGATTGTGGTGTTCTTCTTACAGTAGCCTGGTTCAGGACTATCACATGGATGCCTCGGCCCTGCTCCCGCATGTCATCCTCCAAAACCTGCAGGAGGCAAACAAACAAACAAAATTATTTTACTTGTATTAAACAGTAAAAGTCCCTGAATGTGTGTCGAGGAGCAGCAGTGGGACTCACGGTGGTGCCGTCTACTGCCACGTAGACTTTGGAGCGGCTGGAGTAAACCTCGATGTCTAGGACCTTGCGGCCATTCGCCGGCCTGCGTGGTGTCTCCATGTTGGGCATCACATCATCTTTAAAAAAAACAAAAACATAAATAATATAAAGGCTGTACTATATTATGAAATATTCTGACAGTATCAATACTTGCGATGTGTGTGATTAGTTCACTAGTTGGTTGAATATTTCTAACATCAGTTAAACTAATTATTCATATTTTAATAATGTTTATTTATTACCGCTGTGTCTAAGATGTTACATGTAGCCACATTCAGCAGCCATGTATTTATTTGAAATAATTCACTTTTATTTAGTGATTTGTTGTCATGTTTTGTAGGATAATGTGCATCAACGCCTCACCTACGGTAATGAGAATAAAAAGTGTGTCGTACCGTATTCTTGAGCTGCTGCATCTTCGTTAGCAACTCTTCTCGTGTCCAAGATGAGTTTAATGTTGACTATGACAGTTATGAGCAGAAAGAGCACAGCGCCCGCCTGGGGAAGGAAAAAGAAACCGCTTAGTTCAGTCTGAAATATGACCTCATTTCATTTCATGGTGTGTTGCATTAAGGATCATAATATTACCTTCTTTAAGTCTGTGTTTTTTATAGAGAACATGTAATGCATTTACAATGTAAGTGATGGGGATAAAATCCACAGTCGACCTTCTGTGCAGAAATGAATTTAAAGGTTTATGTGAAGCTAATATGAAGCTTTAAATCCAGCAGATATGTTTCATTGTTACAGTGTTTTAGAGCCAAAGTCCCTCTTTTTGTTCCTAAACTTCCACCACAGCTCAACAGGGAAACACAAAGAGGGAGTTTGATGCTAAACAGACTGTAAATGTGTCAGATATCTGCTTCATATGATGCTAACTCAACCAGTATGAACAGGAGCAGTGATTACAGCAAGTAAAAAACCCACCTGACTGTGGTTTTAACACACATTTAAACAGACAGAAGAAGAATGACTCGATTTAAAGCCCCTAAATGACCACCGTGAGTATAAATGTGTGGTTATATGTGGATCAGACTGTCTGTGTGATACTTTCCCATCTTCAGACACACCTGGCAGAAGCGGCGGATCGTCCTTTTGTTGGTCAGTTTGTATTTCCAGGTGAGGTACAAGCTTCTCTGTTGTCGGGGGATGAAGGGCTTGGCTCGGGGATTGGGAGTCCAGGTCTCCATCCCGGACACCGACAGATCTCACACCGTCCTCCTGTCCTCCACAACACCACCGACACACGGCTGGCTGTCACATTATCATCAGCAAACACCGGTCAGTCAAGTTTAGCTAACGGCAGCTAGCTGACCAACAAGATGAAACTTCTTATATCCGTTTTCCGGCTTGAACACACTTGAGTTGTTTCTTTTCTGCTGATGTTTCTACTCATAAAGTCGTTTTAGTGTCGTAACCAGCAGCGGAATCCAGCAAAGGAAGAAAACCGTGTTGTTGCTGCTGCTGCTACATGCTAACATGCTACATGCACCATATACTTCCGCTTCTTCTTCTTCGTGGTCTGTAATGTTGGGAATTCAAACGCTTCTAGGCTCAAGCCTGCCCTCCACAGGATGAATAAATTACTTCAGTCATTCGTGTATCATCGTTACATGTCATGTTTTTCAAAATACATAAACAAATAAATTAAAATGTATTTATAAAGTATAAATAATTCAAATTACTTCCCGTTAATAATTAAAAACAATAATTAAACACAGAAACAAGTTAAAGATCCCCTCCACACATGTTTTAAGACATATAAAAAATAATCTACTTTGAATAAAAATGTGTGTCTGACATGTTTTTCCCACAAAAACGTAAAATTTCCTAGTTATAAATTCTTATAATTACATTTTCTCCTTCATTAAAAATCCAGAATCTATGAATATGTAAATATTGTTTATCTCAGAGGTTTTCCTGCTGGACACAAGATGCCTCCTACTTCACTCCGGAGTCTGTTATCTCTGTTATCAATGTTTGTGCACTGGAGGTTTCACGTTTGTACGTCACACTTGTGCAGGTTAAATATTGATTTAACTTTGATTTTCAGTGTGAGTCAAGCTGATTATCACGTATCAAAGATATTGAGTTTCCTGTTGTAGAAAACGTGGAAGCTAAAAAAAAAAAACGTGACTTAAACTATTGATCAATTATCAAGACTGCTTCCAATTTGTATTTCTATCAATCAACCAATCAACTTATCATTTCAGTTTTGGTACAAGTTAGAAAACATCATGAAATTTATAGAGATCTGATGATGATGACATGAACTGGTATAAAAACTTGAAGTTTCCATTTTGTTTCTTGACAAATGAAAATTCGAGACCTGCAGAGATTTTTCTTTCATTTCTTTACAAATGAAAGTAACATCATCATCATACTTTTTTATTTCCTTTACACCATGACACATATGTGGCTGTAAGTTTCAATTGCTGGAAAAAAGGAAGTGCACCTAAGTCCAAAGTGAGTCCTCCACATGGCATCATTTACAGCGTCATAGAAGTTAAATATTATTGATTTTATGGCACTGCACCCAAAGCAGCACGTACATATAGAGCAAAATCAGAGGTATGAACTACTGAGTCCCAGTAACAGCTACATGATGAGGTGAGTGTCTGCTTCTGCATTTCATATATATTGTCAATAACAGTGTTTATGTGTTAAACATCATGAGTCAAATGTCATTTGTTCTTCTCCATCAGTGCTGCTCAGAATCAGTCAACTCTGGAGGCCAAACTTGGGGCCCTGCAGTGCCACTTCACCTGGGACATCGACCCCAGCAGGTCCAAACTGTTCCGTCTCAGGGACAGTCTGGAGGACATTGGCACCGATGAAGGAAACAGCTGGCTGGGTCACATTTACAACCTGCAGGGGTACATTCACTACCGGCTGGGCTTCATTGAAGACGCCCGGCGTTTCTTCAGCAGGGCCACAGAGGCCTTCCGCCAGATGAGAAACACCGTCTCAGATGAAGGTCCCTGGTTGGTGGTGAACTACGGGAACCTGGCTTGGCTGCACCACCACCTGGGAGAACAAGCGGAGAGTCAGACTTACCTGTCAAAGGTGGACACTCTGCTGAACGAATACCCGTCTCCGTCCCAGGACGATCTCCATCCGGAGATCTACGCTGAAAAAGCCTGGACACTGATGAAGTTCGGCCAAGACAAAAGCCTGCTAGCTGCAGATTACTTCCAGAGAGCCATCAGGATGCAGCCAGACATGGTGGAGTGGCACACCAGCCATGTCTTAGCATTATTGAATGCTAATAAGCAATATGATGAAACAGTGGAGGAAAACATCCTGGAGAAAATGAGAATTGCCAAGGAACACGATCCAGAGAACCTGTACCTCGCTTCTCTATACCTCGAGGCATGTGCAGAGGAAAGGAAAGGAAAAAGAATTGAAGATGAAGCACGTGAGTTAGCCAGTAAGATTTTGAGAAAGCCCGTAAGCGCTTACAGTGGTAACACACCATTACTAAGGCTGTACAGAAGGCATCTATCCGTTGACGAAGCTATTGATTTGGCAGAGGAGGCTCTGGAAAGACATCCAGATGAACGTTACCTTAAGTGGAGTGCTGCACTCTGCTACAAATGGAAGATCTTTTCACAGAAGGACCACCTCCTGGAGCAAAGCATGATAGACAGAGCCATCAGTCTCCATGAAGAAGTGATTTCTCTTTACCCTGATTCTTCACTTAAAATAAAATTATCTCTGGCAAGCATATACACAAAATCAAAACGCAGACAGGATGAAGCTGGCCAGATATACGAGAAACTACTAGAAAGTGATCTGGAACCTGCAGACAAACAGGTGCTGTACAACGCCTATGCCAAATATTTACACTTCATACGAAATGAGGGCTACCAGTCAATAAAATATCACATGAAGGCAGCAGAGATACCGATACAATCTTCCTGGCGTAACAACAGCATCAAAACTCTGGAGAGGATCAGAGAAAGAAACAGAAACCACATGTGCAGAGAAGTAGAGGAGTTTCTGGCTAAGCTGCAAGACTAACAGCTAATAACGAGGAGGAAACATTAACTGTACTTCAGCTGATTATTTAGAATATAGAAAAATGTAGATATTCATGTCTTGACAAAATGTTTACATACTCATGAATGCATATATACAGAAAAA
This sequence comes from Pampus argenteus, assembly GCA_036937835.1. Taxonomy (NCBI): domain Eukaryota; kingdom Metazoa; phylum Chordata; class Actinopteri; order Scombriformes; family Stromateidae; genus Pampus; species Pampus argenteus. The sequence goes on from CM072870.1 coordinate 22,753,486, forward strand.
ATTATGTTTAAACTGATTATACTCAATTTACATTTTCTAACACTCATTGCCTACATAGCCAGACCGCTGTCAATCAAATTATATGTTTTTGACTGTAAACTCTTATTAAATCATAATAGGAATGTGTCTGAATTTCGATGGTTTCTTATAGAAAAGCACTTTAAGAGGAGCTTGAGGCTGAAAAGCTTCAATGCACAATATAAGTTCATTTGGGAATCTGACTGTTGTTTTCATAAATTGTGATCGTATCCTTTAACTACTTAAAGAAGGAGGTCAATAGGTGTCCAACAGCAAACTTTTGCCCAGAGGCCCTATAGGAGTTTAATGCAGCCATGACTGAGCGTCGCCTACATTCAGCTGTGTGTCTGCGTTCAAGGTTGGTGAGGACGGATTAATTAGACAGAAAACATCATGAGACGTACATAAGTCTGTTGATGATTCATCACTGCTATAAAAACTTGGAAAGGACAAAGTTTCCATTTTGTTTCACCAAAGTTACATCATCTGAGCTCCACACAGATCTGTCATGACGTCACATTTCCAATCAGCCAATCATGTCTTAAGCTGTGCATCAGTAAGTCTCCACCCCCACTCACCTCCAGGGATATCCTACTCTACTCTTCTACGATGATGTCACGATGGCGTGATACCTTAGATTTCACTGGGTGTGCTCCCATTCCCACAGCATTTACGTCTTTTATTGTTCATGTTATCATAGCAGCGTCTCACACCCTTTCCACCTGTGTTTGCTTGTGTTTGATGATTAGATTACGGATTACATTTGTCAGTAGATGGAAGGATGCCAGTGTTCGTATCAATGTATGGCTCAAATAAGAAACTTATCTGTTCGTACTTACAAATTCAAAGTTTATTAATTTTTCTCAAACCTCCTCCATCTAAATACAGGCATGTGCCATTTTTTTTATTGTTAAACATTTCAGTTTCCTTTAAAACAGGAATGCTCTTCAGTGAATAAACTATATCATACACACATCTGTGATGTTCATTATTAACTCAACTACTTTCTGTCACAGGACACCTTGTTTCATCATTTTTTTATTTCAGGTTTTGGACACCGTAGTCCTTTTTATCCATCGACTGTTTCCAGCTATATTCTGCTGCCATATATCTATTAGGAAATGTCCTAATACCAAAATAATCAACAATTATTTCATTATCTATTAATCGTTTAATGCTTAGTAATAACCAACATTATCAGGATCCAGTTTTTAATTACAATTATGAGAAAATAATTGTCACATTAATCAATAAGTTATAACTCTACTGTCAATAGGTGATCTAGATCTGTATATCTTTTATGTATTAAAATATGTAGTCTAGTCTAGTAATAAAAGGTGTAATAAAAATCCACTTGAAGCATGAAACACAGTTAATGTGAAACTGCATCTTCTTCATTTCCTCCCATTGATTATTTACTTATTTTCTAAAATTGGGTGTGTGTATAATTTGCAGGTTTGAGAGGAATTTCCCAGGAAATATGTACCAAGTAAATTAGGTTTCCCATTAGTTGTATGTACATGCATGTGTCTGTTGCATATCTCAGCTTCATCCAGACCATTTTACCTAAATATGAATTTTCTAGCTCCAAAGCCAAGTAAAGATAAGCAGTAAAACCAAGTGCTGATGTTCTGTAGTCTAATAGAGGGTGTAAACTAGGAGTCCCAGCAGCAGATGGATCAAACCTAATCTGATACGGCACGCGTCACTGGTAGAAGTTGCAATTGTGGCTGATTGTGTTGCTGCATTGGAGGGTGTTGTAGTTTTAGTGGGTCTGGTGGTCTTTGTTGTATTTGTGGAGGTTGTCGTCGTTGGGGTGGTGGTTGTTGTAATTGTAGTGGGAGTGGTGGTCTTTGTTGTCTTCATTGGGGTGGTGGTTGTTGTAATTGTAGTGGGTCTGGTGGTCTTTGTTGTCGTCGTTGGGGTGGTGGTTGTTGTAATTGTAGTGGGTCTGGTGGTCTTTGTTGTCTTCATTGGGGTGGTGGTCACTGTAGATTAAATATAATTAAATAAACAGAAAAAACAATAAAACACAGAACGGACCATGCAGGACTATAACATGTTATAAATACAGGCCACTAAAACTACTTAAAAGCAAACTTAAAAACAACCTGTTTTAGTTTAGTTAGTAGTAGTTGGTTCTGAACGCACGTCAGAAATATAATCTGGTGCTAATCTGTTAACACATTTAATAAACTAAGAGTAGAAACTAAAACAGAGATAATAGTTCTCCACATATTGTTTGGTGCCTTTATTTTGACACTTTGCTGAGAACAGGACGTTACAATAATCCCACCTGGTTTTAGAAATATTTAAATCACAGCGTCTCCTTTTTAACATAAAAGACAAACTTACCTCCGTGTGATCAATTGATCAGGTTTTTATGCATTTCACATTTCAATCATTGCAGCATTATAAATGCTTGTAAGATAAATAAAATATTATTATTATTATGCAGAAACTCCAAAATAAAAGTAATTACCTGAGCTGAACAGTGCCCAGATGAAAGTCAGCGAGAGGATCAGCTTCATTATGATGAACAGGTAAGTTCTGTAGATATATTTTCCTGGATATTGATATCACACCTTATCAGCATGGCTGAACTTTTTATACTGTACAGGTGTTGAATAAATTTATGACGTATGCATGCATAAAGAACAGAGGGGCTGTGCCCAATGAGACTCTCACTTTTCTCTTTAATGAATTCGATGTTTGTGAACTACTGAACTGTGAAATATTTTATACATTACATGAATTGCTTTTGACTTTTAAAGTCAGATATTTGGAAACGTAGTTGAATATAAGCTACCTCTTGCTCAAAAGTATTTCTGTAGTATTTAAAGTTTTTTCACAAAAATGACAAAAAATACAAAAACCTAAATCTTAAACCATAAAAGTTTATTTTAGTATATTTGGTATTTAATCCTGAAAGAGCACATGCACATTTTAATTACAGTAGCAGCACTAAAAGATGTCCCACACTCAATAATACACATGTTACAGGGTCAGAATATATGACTGACCATTGGTTTAAATGTCATTATTCATTTTCCAAATTGGACCATGGAGTCATAAAGTTTAATTACCTTCTTTCACTAATTTTATATCATTTTACTGCAGTATGGAAATCACCAGGTTTAATCCTTATCATCCATGGCGAACAAAGTCTGAATTTATGCAAAATTATGAGGATTTTGACACAAGATCACCGGGCGCCGGTTCGGATGGCTGCCCATCACTCCACCATCTCTCTCTCCACATTTGCATGTCTGTGGAAGAGCTGGTCCGGTTGTTATATGTATATATATATATATATATATATATATAACCCATAACCCATAACAGTATATATATATATATATATATATACTGTTATGGGTTACTTAAATGAATCACTCTGCTACCTGTAATGTGTTTTAAAACAGAATAAGTGGACTTGGACAGTGGACACTGGGCGATTTTATGTATTAAAGAACAAAAGTAGGATTTGTTTTGGGTTCCACATTAGATACACTGAGGGGAAAAGAAACCAAACAAACAAAATAAGAAAAAATTGCATCAAGAAAAGGTGCAATAAGTGATGTTCATATGAGCAATTTTTACATAACGTTTAAATTTCATTATGAACCTTGGCAGGAAGTCGCAGCAGGAAGTTGTGTAAAATCAACTTTAATTACAACTAATTATGAGATTATTACTAGTCAATATACTGACAGTAAGATCGTCCTAACAATGCAGCCGGAGGTTGCCAGCTTATGGATTGCATACACCAAAGACTGACAGGCTGTTACTGGTTATGTTGTAGTAAGGTGGATGTGTGGATGTGAGTCACTCTCACTGTTCAAATAACGAAACGAGGAGGAAAAGAAAGTTTGTACACAGCTGGGAAACATTTCACAACAAACTGTTAAAAACTGCTTGATTCTGAAATAGGACCAAAGACTAAACTGAGAAGGAACCAGAAATCCTTCACTTCTACTTTATTACATCATTATGTGGCCTGTGTAGAAAGAGTGGGTGTACTATAGAGGCAATGTGCAAGGAGGATTAATCAATAAACGGTCTTTGTGGCCAACACTGCCTGGTTCATTAAATACACAATCAGTCGAAACTTATGCAAAAGTACTGAAGAGGAGGAAGTGGATGTAGATAAATCACCTGGCATGAAGAACCAGAGGTTTTAATCATAGTGTGAAAACACCAGATTTCTGCACTGATACTTCCTGTCTTGTCTTTTAAATGATGAACTGGCTCAACTTAACATGTAAACCTCATAAAGTCATGACTGTAAGTATTTGGCTTGATCTTAATCACCTTTAACCTGAGTAGGTTTTACACTGATCTACAATCGTATTGGAGATATAAACCTTTTAACATATACTGGCTAAAGTTTAGGGGTTGAAAATGAATTCAACACTTGGCTACTAAAAAAAAACCCAACAACATACGAATGATCAGAATCAGAATCGTCTTTATTGGTCAAGTTTGTTCACACATACAAGGAATTTGGATGCAGTTGTTTATGTGAGCTAATGCTAATGCTGAGCTAAATGTGATATGGTTCAAAGCCAACTGCTTCCTGTCAGAAAATAAGTAACACGACATAAGGACTCACTTAAAGGAAATAACACATTGTTGCATAGAGGCAGAAGCGAAGGAGAAAATCACTTGTTACTTATTGCGTCTTTTGCTTTTATAAATCCACATATAGCAGAATTAAAATACTTTAAAGTTCAAAATTTGTTTCCATTTTGTGGGATGTGATGCTGCAATGCTCAGAATGCTAAATGCACTCACAAATGAGTGAAAAGATGACGTATCTGGTTTATTCACACACATTTCACAGCTGCCTCTGCTATTGTGTTAATAGACAATAAGGGTAAAGAGTCCAAACAGCAACAGCATCACGTTCAGTTTGACAGACCAGGCTGAGTTACAGAAGCTGCTTTCACAACATTTTGGTGCACGAAGGAACTTAAAAGGAAGAGGCATAGGCAGGCTCTCCAAGTAAGAGGCAACTTTACAGAGGTTTTCAGAGACACACCCAAATGTGTGGAACATTACGCCGTTTTGAACCTCCACTGTGAATGATAAAATCATTGTTAGACCACAGTTTTCTAAACAGCAGGGAATTGTCATTTTGAAGGCAGCAATAACATGTTATGAGGCACAAAATGATGATGAGTGCTTACCGGTGCCATTAATGCAGCGGTCCTGCTCTCCCACACACTGTACTGTCTTGTTACACACAGCAGAAGATGGATCATCACAGCCGAAACACTGAAGCTTGTTTTGCTTCATAACATCAGGGTCTGAAACAGAGAACAGGAGACATGGCAGAAACTGTACAGGACACAAAGTGACAACACAACACATTCGACTGATAATAGATGTGAATGTGATTTTAAAAAGGAAAACTTTTCTCTTTACTTACAAGGAATGGTCTTATTGTTGCAGCGATCCGTGTTGCACAAATAAACAGATGCAGTCACAGCTTCGAAACCAACGTTGAATGAAAATATGTGGTTTCCTTTACTGAAAAGGGAGGATGGCAAACACACCTTGAAGGTGGACTGTGACAAATTCCCATTTTTATTTGCTGTAAAGTGAGAGCAAACACTGTAATGCATTTAAAACCCAATAAGTGAACAACATTAAGGACCAATCTGATTCATTTTCATGCTTACTTTGTTCGGCAATGGTTGCACACAGGTCAGTAGAGTTACATGGAAAAGGGAATAGTCTGTCTGGGTCATTTCCTTCACCGATCCAACACTCAACAGCTTTAGCTGCAGTTTACAAAATAAATGATAAACAAAAATTGTCATATTAACACAGATACAGTATGCAAAGTTATTCTGATGAGAGACAACCCCAAAATAATGTCCACGTAATGTCAAAATGGTATTTAAGACAACATGGAAGGGCTGATAAGTTGAAGAGAGTTAAGCATTGTTGATGATAATTTCATTGTAGTTCATAGGTTACGGTAACTGACTGTGTATATTTTAAGTTTCGGTTTTCTTTTTATTAGCTTATTGTGGAAGCAGCACAGTCTTTTGACTCATGCGTCAATTTTTGAAAGACAAAGAAGTTGTCAAAGAGTGCCACTACACAAAATAAATCCAATAGATTGATCTCAAGTAATACATAAAGTAACAGAAATCAGTCATCAGATCTAACGGCTGCTGTCTTTAGGCCAACAGTTTTCTGCTTTATTTCTCTTTGTAGAATTGTTTAAAGAATAAAACAGCAAAATACGTTGATGAGATAAACCTGGCAGACAAACATGAGGAGAGAATCATGAATAACCTGATGTGACAGATACCTGCAGAAATGTTAGAAAGTTACCTGTGCTGGAAAGTGTCAAGATGAGAGTGAGAGACAGGATCAGCTTCATTATGATGTGTTAATCTGCAGAACACAGTTGAAATACTTTATATAATGAACCTGTGTTTAAAAACAGGAAGTTGTGTAATGTTGGACAAAATTTCATAAAAAATTAATAATTATTGTATCATGAACCGTGAAGTGAAACTATCATAAGTCATTATAATAAAAAAACATCAAAATTAATATCAGAGGTTATTTTAATAGAACTCACCTAGTCAAAATTCACACGGTTGACTGACTGACTTTCGACACACTTTTGTTTCACAGCCTGAACAGAAGTTACAGATTGATGTGGAGTTACACTGTTAGAATGTTACAGTGTTAAAATGTTATAGTGTTATAGTCTTATAGTGTTAGAATGTTATAGTGTTATAGTGTTAGAATGTTATAGTGTTATAGTGTTATAGTGTTACAGTGTTAGAATGTTATAGTGTTAGAATGTTATAGTGTTACAGTGTTACAGTGTTAGAATGTTTTAGTGTTAGAATGTTATAGTGTTGGAATGTTATAGTGTTATAGTGTTAGAATGTTTTAGTGTTAGAATGTTATAGTGTTATAGTGTTACAGTGTTAGAATGTTATAGTGTTAGAATGTTTTAGTGTTAGAATGTTATAGTGTTACAGTGTTAGAATGTTTTAGTGTTAGAATGTTATAGTGTTATAGTGTTACAGTGTTAGAATGTTATAGTGTTATAGTGTTAGAATGTTATAGTGTTACAGTGTTAGAATGTTTTAGTGTTAGAATGTTATAGTGTTATAGTGTTACAGTGTTAGAATGTTATAGTGTTACAGTGTTAGAATGTTATAGTGTTATAGTGTTGGAATGTTATAGTGTTTTAGTGTTAGAATGTTATAGTGTTATAGTGTTACAGTGTTAGAATGTTATAGTGTTAGAATGTTTTACTGTTAGAATGTTATAGTGTTATAGTGTTACAGTGTTAGAATGTTATAGTGTTAGAATGTTTTAGTGTTAGAATGTTATAGTGTTGGAATGTTATAGTGTTACAGTGTTAGAATGTTTTAGTGTTAGAATGTTATAGTGTTATAGTGTTACAGTGTTAGAATGTTATAGTGTTATAGTGTTAGAATGTTATAGTGTTAGAATGTTATAGTGTTAGAATGTTATAGTGTTAGAATGTTATAGTGTTATAGTGTTACAGTGTTAGAATGTTATAGTGTTAGAATGTTATAGTGTTAGAATGTTATAGTGTTATAGTGTTACAGTGTTATAGTGTTAGAATGTTATAGTGTTATAGTGTTACAGTGTTATAGTGTTATAGTGTTAGAATGGTATAATGTTGAAGTGTTATAGTGTTAGAATGTTATAGTGTTATAGTGTTAGAATGTTAGAATGTTATAGTGTTGGAATGATATAGTGTTATAGTGTTATAATGTTATAATGTTATAGTGTTAGAATGTTTTAGTGTTAGAATGTTATAGTGTTAGAATGTTTTAGTGTTATAGTGTTATAGTGTTAGAATGTTATAGTGTTATAGTGTTAGAATGTTATAGTGTTATAGTGTTATAGTGTTATAGTGTTAGAATGTTATAGTGTTGAAGTGTTATAGTGTTAGAATGTTATAGTGTTGAAGTGTTATAGTGTTATAGTGTTATAGTGTTACAGTGTTAGAATGTTATAGTTTTAGAATGTTTTAGTGTTAGAATCTTATAGTGTTATAGTGTTAGAATGTTATAGTGTTATAGTGTTAGAATGTTATAGTGTTATAGTGTTAGAATGTTATAGTGTTGAAGTGTTATAGTGTTTTAGTGTTAGAATGTTATAGTGTTATAGTGTTATAGTGTTAGAATGTTATAGTGTTAGAATGTTATAGTGTTATAGTGTTACAGTCTTAGAATGTTATAGTGTTAGAATGTTTTAGTGTTAGAATGTTATAGTGTTATAGTGTTACAGTGTTAGAATGTTATAGTGTTATAGTGTTAGAATGTTATCGTGTTAGAATGTTATAGTGTTAGAATGTTATAGTGTTAGAATGTTATAGTGTTAGAATGTTATAGTGTTAGAATGTTTTAGTGTTATAGTGTTAGAATGTTACAGTGTTATAGTGTTATAGTGTTAGAATGTTACAGTGTTAGAATGTTTTAGTGATATAGTGTTAGAATGTTATAGTGTTAGAATGTTATAGTGTTAGAATGTTATAGTGATATAGTGTTAGAATGTTATAGTGTTATAGTGTTAGAATGTTATAGTGATATAGTGTTAGAATGTTATAGTGTTATAGTGTTAGAATGTTTTAGTGTTATAGTGTTAGAATGTTATAGTGTTATAGTGTTAGAATGTTATAGTGTTATAGTGTTAGAATGTTATAGTGTTATAGTGTTAGAATGTTATAGTGTTATAGTGTTAGAATGTTATAGTGTTACAGTGTTAGAATGGTATAGTGATATAGTGTTAGAATGTTTTAGTGATATAGTGTTCGAATGTTATAGTGTTATAGTGTTAGAATGGTATAGTGATATAGTGTTAGAATGTTATAGTGATATAGTGTTAGAATGTTATAGTGATATAGTGTTAGAATGTTATAGTGTTATAGTGTTAGAATGTTATAGTGATATAGTGTTAGAATGTTATAGTGTTATAGTGTTAGAATGGTATAGTGTTAGAATGTTATAGTGATATAGTGTTAGAATGTTATAGTGATATAGTGTTAGAATGTTATAGTGATATAGTGTTAGAATGTTATAGTGATATAGTGTTAGAATGTTATAGTGTTATAGTGTTAGAATGTTATAGTGATATAGTGTTAGAATGTTATAGTGTTATAGCGTTAGAATGTTATAGTGTTATAGTGTTAGAATGTTATAGTGTTAGAATGTTATAGTGATATAGTGTTAGAATGTTATAGTGTTATAGTGTTAGAATGTTATAGTGATATAGTGTTAGAATGTTATAGTGTTATAGTGTTAGAATGTTATAGTGATATAGTGTTAGAATGTTATAGTGTTATAGTGTTAGAATGTTATAGTGTTATAGTGTTAGAATGTTATAGTGTTAGAATGTTATAGTGTTATAGTGTTAGAATGTTATAGTGATATAGTGTTAGAATGTTATAGTGTTATAGTGTTAGAATGTTATAGTGTTATAGTGTTACAGTGTTAGAATGTTATAGTGTTAGAATGTTTTAGTGTTAGAATGTTATAGTGTTATAGTGTTACAGTGTTAGAATGTTATAGTGTTAGAATGTTTTAGTGTTAGAATGTTATAGTGTTATAGTGTTACAGTGTTAGAATGTTATAGTGTTAGAATGTTTTACTGTTAGAATGTTATAGTGTTATAGTGTTACAGTGTTAGAATGTTATAGTGTTAGAATGTTTTAGTGTTAGAATGTTATAGTGTTGGAATGTTATAGTGTTACAGTGTTAGAATGTTTTAGTGTTAGAATGTTATAGTGTTATAGTGTTACAGTGTTAGAATGTTATAGTGTTAGAATGTTTTAGTGTTAGAATGTTATAGTGTTAGAATGTTATAGTGTTATAGTGTTACAGTGTTACAGTGTTATAGTGTTATAGTGTTAGAATGTTATAGTGTTAGAATGTTATAGTGTTAGAATGTTATAGTGTTATAGTGTTACAGTGTTATAGTGTTATAGTGTTAGAATGGTATAATGTTGAAGTGTTATAGTGTTAGAATGTTATAGTGTTATAATGTTAGAATGTTATAGTGTTGGAATGTTATAGTGTTATAGTGTTAGAATGTTATAATGTTATAGTGTTAGAATGTTTTAGTGTTAGAATGTTTTAGTGTTATAGTGTTATAGTGTTAGAATGTTATAGTGTTATAGTGTTAGAATGTTATAGTGTTATAGTGTTATAGTGTTAGAATGTTATAGTGTTATAGTGTTAGAATGTTATAGTGTTGAAGTGTTATAGTGTTAGAATGTTATAGTGTTGAAGTGTTATAGTGTTAGAATGTTATAGTGTTATAGTGTTATAGTGTTACAGTGTTAGAATGTTATAGTTTTAGAATGTTTTAGTGTTAGAATCTTATAGTGTTATAGTGTTAGAATGTTATAGTGTTATAGTGTTAGAATGTTATAGTGTTATAGTGTTAGAATGTTATAGTGTTGAAGTGTTATAGTGTTAGAATGTTATAGTGTTGGAATGTTATAGTGTTTTAGTGTTAGAATGTTATAGTGTTATAGTGTTACAGTCTTAGAATGTTATAGTGTTAGAATGTTTTAGTGTTAGAATGTTATAGTGTTATAGTGTTACAGTGTTAGAATGTTATAGTGTTATAGTGTTAGAATGTTATAGTGTTATAGTGTTAGAATGTTATAGTGTTAGCATGTTTTAGTGTTATAGTGTTATAGTGTTAGAATGTTACAGTGTTATAGTGTTATAGTGTTAGAATGTTCCAGTGTTAGAATGTTTTAGTGATATAGTGTTAGAATGTTATAGTGTTAGAATGTTATAGTGATATAGTGTTAGAATGTTATAGTGTTAGAATGTTATAGTGTTAGAATGTTATAGTGATATAGTGTTAGAATGTTATAGTGTTATAGTGTTAGAATGTTATAGTGTTATAGTGTTAGAATGTTATAGTGATATAGTGTTAGAATGTTATAGTGTTATAGTGTTAGAATGTTTTAGTGTTATAGTGTTAGAATGTTATAGTGTTATAGTGTTAGAATGTTATAGTGTTATAGTGTTAGAATGTTATAGTGTTACAGTGTTAGAATGGTATAGTGATATAGTGTTAGAATGTTTTAGTGATATAGTGTTAGAATGTTATAGTGTTATAGTGTTAGAATGGTATAGTGATATAGTGTTAGAATGTTATAGTGATATAGTGTTAGAATGTTATAGTGATATAGTGTTAGAATGTTATAGTGTTATAGTGTTAGAATGTTATAGTGATATAGTGTTAGAATGTTATAGTGTTATAGTGTTAGAATGGTATAGTGTTAGAATGTTATAGTGATATAGTGTTAGAATGTTATAGTGATATAGTGTTAGAATGTTATAGTGATATAGTGTTAGAATGTTATAGTGATATAGTGTTAGAATGTTATAGTGTTATAGTGTTAGAATGTTATAGTGATATAGTGTTAGAATGTTATAGTGTTATAGCGTTAGAATGTTATAGTGTTATAGTGTTAGAATGTTATAGTGTTAGAATGTTATAGTGATATAGTGTTAGAATGTTATAGTGTTATAGTGTTAGAATGTTATAGTGATATAGTGTTAGAATGTTATAGTGTTATAGTGTTAGAATGTTATAGTGATATAGTGTTAGAATGTTATAGTGTTATAGTGTTAGAATGTTATAGTGTTATAGTGTTAGAATGTTATAGTGTTAGAATGTTATAGTGTTATAGTGTTAGAATGTTATAGTGATATAGTGTTAGAATGTTATAGTGTTATAGTGTTAGAATGTTATAGTGTTATAGTGTTACAGTGTTAGAATGTTATAGTGTTAGAATGTTTTAGTGTTAGAATGTTATAGTGTTATAGTGTTACAGTGTTAGAATGTTATAGTGTTAGAATGTTTTAGTGTTAGAATGTTATAGTGTTATAGTGTTACAGTGTTAGAATGTTATAGTGTTAGAATGTTTTACTGTTAGAATGTTATAGTGTTATAGTGTTACAGTGTTAGAATGTTATAGTGTTAGAATGTTTTAGTGTTAGAATGTTATAGTGTTGGAATGTTATAGTGTTACAGTGTTAGAATGTTTTAGTGTTAGAATGTTATAGTGTTATAGTGTTACAGTGTTAGAATGTTATAGTGTTAGAATGTTTTAGTGTTAGAATGTTATAGTGTTAGAATGTTATAGTGTTATAGTGTTACAGTGTTACAGTGTTATAGTGTTATAGTGTTAGAATGTTATAGTGTTAGAATGTTATAGTGTTATAGTGTTACAGTGTTATAGTGTTATAGTGTTAGAATGGTATAATGTTGAAGTGTTATAGTGTTAGAATGTTATAGTGTTATAATGTTAGAATGTTATAGTGTTGGAATGTTATAGTGTTATAGTGTTATAATGTTATAATGTTATAGTGTTAGAATGTTTTAGTGTTAGAATGTTTTAGTGTTATAGTGTTATAGTGTTAGAATGTTATAGTGTTATAGTGTTAGAATGTTATAGTGTTATAGTGTTATAGTGTTAGAATGTTATAGTGTTATAGTGTTAGAATGTTATAGTGTTGAAGTGTTATAGTGTTAGAATGTTATAGTGTTGAAGTGTTATAGTGTTAGAATGTTATAGTGTTATAGTGTTATAGTGTTACAGTGTTAGAATGTTATAGTTTTAGAATGTTTTAGTGTTAGAATCTTATAGTGTTATAGTGTTAGAATGTTATAGTGTTATAGTGTTAGAATGTTATAGTGTTATAGTGTTAGAATGTTATAGTGTTGAAGTGTTATAGTGTTGAAGTGTTATAGTGTTAGAATGTTATAGTGTTGGAATGTTATAGTGTTTTAGTGTTAGAATGTTATAGTGTTATAGTGTTACAGTCTTAGAATGTTATAGTGTTAGAATGTTTTAGTGTTAGAATGTTATAGTGTTATAGTGTTACAGTGTTAGAATGTTATAGTGTTATAGTGTTAGAATGTTACAGTGTTATAGTGTTATAGTGTTAGAATGTTCCAGTGTTAGAATGTTTTAGTGATATAGTGTTAGAATGTTATAGTGTTAGAATGTTATAGTGATATAGTGTTAGAATGTTATAGTGTTAGAATGTTATAGTGTTAGAATGTTATAGTGATATAGTGTTAGAATGTTATAGTGTTATAGTGTTAGAATGTTATAGTGTTATAGTGTTAGAATGTTATAGTGATATAGTGTTAGAATGTTATAGTGTTATAGTGTTACAGTGTTAGAATGTTATAGTGATATAGTGTTAGAATGTTATAGTGTTATAGTGTTAGAATGTTTTAGTGTTATAGTGTTAGAATGTTATAGTGTTATAGTGTTAGAATGTTATAGTGTTATAGTGTTAGAATGGTATAGTGATATAGTGTTAGAATGTTTTAGTGATATAGTGTTAGAATGTTATAGTGTTATAGTGTTAGAATGTTATAGTGTTGAAGTGTTATAGTGTTAGAATGTTATAGTGTTATAGTGTTATAGTGTTACAGTGTTAGAATGTTATAGTTTTAGAATGTTTTAGTGTTAGAATCTTATAGTGTTATAGTGTTAGAATGTTATAGTGTTATAGTGTTAGAATGTTATAGTGTTATAGTGTTAGAATGTTATAGTGTTGAAGTGTTATAGTGTTAGAATGTTATAGTGTTGGAATGTTATAGTGTTTTAGTGTTAGAATGTTATAGTGTTATAGTGTTACAGTCTTAGAATGTTATAGTGTTAGAATGTTTTAGTGTTAGAATGTTATAGTGTTATAGTGTTACAGTGTTAGAATGTTATAGTGTTATAGTGTTAGAATGTTATAGTGTTATAGTGTTAGAATGTTATAGTGTTAGAATGTTATAGTGTTAGAATGTTTTAGTGTTATAGTGTTATAGTGTTAGAATGTTACAGTGTTATAGTGTTATAGTGTTAGAATGTTACAGTGTTAGAATGTTTTAGTGATATAGTGTTAGAATGTTATAGTGTTAGAATGTTATAGTGATATAGTGTTAGAATGTTATAGTGTTAGAATGTTATAGTGTTAGAATGTTATAGTGATATAGTGTTAGAATGTTATAGTGTTATAGTGTTAGAATGTTATAGTGTTATAGTGTTAGAATGTTATAGTGATATAGTGTTAGAATGTTATAGTGTTATAGTGTTACAGTGTTAGAATGTTATAGTGATATAGTGTTAGAATGTTATAGTGTTATAGTGTTAGAATGTTTTAGTGTTATAGTGTTAGAATGTTATAGTGTTATAGTGTTAGAATGTTATAGTGTTATAGTGTTAGAATGGTATAGTGATATAGTGTTAGAATGTTTTAGTGATATAGTGTTAGAATGTTATAGTGTTATAGTGTTAGAATGGTATAGTGATATAGTGTTAGAATGTTATAGTGATATAGTGTTAGAATGTTATAGTGATATAGTGTTAGAATGTTTTAGTGTTATAGTGTTAGAATGTTTTAGTGATATAGTGTTAGAATGTTTTAGTGTTATAGTGTTAGAATGTTATAGTGTTATAGTGTTAGAATGTTATAGTGTTATAGTGTTAGAATGTTATAGTGATATAGTGTTAGAATGTTATAGTGATATAGTGTTAGAATGTTATAGTGTTATAGTGTTAGAATGTTATAGTGTTAGAATGTTATAGTGATATAGTGTTAGAATGTTATAGTGTTATAGTGTTAGAATGTTATAGTGTTATATTATACTGCCCTCTCCTGCTAAAAATAATCATTTACATGATAATAGGAAGTCCAGTCAAGTTCACTACTTCAGCCACAATTTATTGACCTGCTGGCACCACAGCAAAATTCACAACAAACTAAATTATTTTCTGCAAATGACTGTTATGTTTACAGGTGTATTCAATGCAACACCCTCAGGGAGGCGTCTTATTGATCTGCAGCATGACAATGAGCCCAAACATCCATATAGAACTATCCTCACCTACAAGAAGGACGAGGAGTCCTGCAGCAGACGGTTTGTTCCTAACAGAGCTGATCTCAACATCATGAAGTAACAAAAAAACAGAGGATTTTGTTACTTCATGATGTTGAAGTGACATAAAACAGAGGATTTTGTACTGAAAAGACTTTGGAAGATACCCTAACTCAGGCTGCTGCAGCATCGCATTAACTTCAAATAAATCATAAACTATATTGAAAGCACAGGAATTAGAAAGAGATCTTTAAATGGTCAGTCTGAACAGGGGGAATAATCACAGCAAGAAAAAAACGGTTTGAGTCTTCATTTTGGCACCTAAGACAGAAAAAATTGTGAACTTCTCCTTTAAATCATATTTTTGACTAAATTATTTTTTTCTCTTATTATAATGTATGTATATGTATCTGTATATGCTATACTAATCATTTTCTCTTACTATCTTATGATTTCTATATATATTATGATTATATTTTCCATTCTTAATGCAGGGTTTATTTTGCCATCCTGCGCCGGAAGTGTCGTCCTTCTTGGTAACTTGACTGTGGGACGGAAATCCTGTGGATCCTGTGTGATTGTTGGGAGCTTTCAGCGCTGATGTGTTGGCAGTGTGACTGTTGAAGATGCTTCCCTGGTGGCTCACCGTCCTGCTGACTCTCATCAGCCTCGCTGAGAGCAAAGTCAAAGACTTGTATACCTTTAAAGTTGTAAACAGCAGAGGGAAGTTAGTGTCCCTGGAAAAATTCAGAGGTTCGGTAAGTTTTCAGCTTGACTTATGCAGGTTTTATATGTTTTTTATTATATGTTTCATTCTCTGCATGTCAGCCGGCTGCATGAGTGATTGTTGCATGGAAATGTTTGTGTTTACCACTAAACATTTTGTCTGTAGATGTGATAAAACTTTAACACAGCGCTACAGAGGCGGATCTGGATGTCCCATCGTGTAGTTCTGCAAGCCTACGTGGCAACAGGCCTGCAGGAGCTTCTCAGAGTTTAGCTTCAGCTCACCACTCTTACTGTGTTGTACTAAAAGAGACTGTGGTTGGTGCACGACTGGTGAGGTTGTCTCCATTCAACATTCAAAGCAAGTAAACTTTATTTCTATAAGACAGTGATACCATAAAACATATAGGTGCAACTTCAGCATAGAGAAATAAAACAAACAATTAAAAGATACACAGAAAATGCAATTAAAACATATTATTTTATATATTCAAGTTTTATTGTTTCAAATGTCAGATGCTTGTGTTCTGGATCCTATTTTAATTGATTTTAAATGTCTTTTTTGCCAAAACTAAATTTGGATTTATTCAACTCATCATAGTAAAAATGTTATTGTGACAATTAAATCATACGTATTTGCATGTTCTCATCCACAATTATAATTGCATCAACAAGATTTTATTATAAATATTAGAAAACAAAGCATTTCTCTGTCCATAAACTGCATGTTTGCAGTTTTGGGCTTCAACAGTTTCACATGAATTTTAAACCAAAACCATCCAGACTCATGCAAATCATCAGTATTATAATCTGGATAACCCTGATTAGCCTTAATCTGCTTACAATAGAATAATACAGTTCATGACTTGGATTTTATTTAATGTGTCTGAACACACTGCAGGTATGTTTCTACAGTATTTGATGAACAATATCAGGAAAAGACACACAGTTTCTGTGATTTCAGTGTGAACAGTATACATGCATAAATCAGCACAGGTTCTCAAATATAGTACCTACAGAAAAAAAAAAAAAAAAAAAAAAAAAAAAAATATATATATATATATATATATATATATATATATATATCCATAATGAATAATATCTCTTGAAGAGCATTTACTCGTTTAAATTACTTTATAGAAGCTACTTTAATGAGGTTTAGCTGTAAAAGGTTCAGGATTAAATTTCTATATTTTTCATATATTTTCTATATTTTATTTATCACTGTCCGTGTTTCCAGATTCTCACAGCTGTATATATAGTGATGTGTTGTTGGTTGTGAAGGATTCGGTGTCTATTTAGGATTTATATAATAACTATAATAACTCAGTGAGGGTTTCAGAGACGTCACACGTGCTTCATCCTGACACTAGATGTCAGCACCAGTCTGTCATCTGAACGCGTGTGTGCTCTTTTCCTATTGACACGTATTAACCTGCACTAACACACTCAACTGTTTCTATGCATGTGTACATGTACAGGTTCATCCGTGGCCTCTTCACTAACACCTAAAAAGGTAAACAACAACAACAACAACAACAACAGACACATTTATCTGATCACACGCATCGTTGGATTTTCAGAAACACGTCTGAACTGTTAGATGTTGCAGGTGATGTTGTCACTAAGGTAAACAGCAGATAATCTATTAACAAGTATTGATAATTGATTAATATGGTTTTTAAGAAAATGACTCTGGTTTGTTAATTGAATATTGTTGTATTTTAAACTGGAGGTCAAACAGAACAACTTGTGAACTTCTGGTAGTTTTTCACTGGTCTTTAACGATGTCTTTATGTCATTTTCCTGACGCACCAGCCTCCTTCTGGTGCGTCTGTGCAGCTGAAGCTGTGTTTGTGCAGATTTAAGCAGCACATTTTGGCATGAAATTGTGTTTGCAATAAAACCTGCTCAGATCACCTCATATGGCAGACGCTGGTCTGTTTTCGTGGCTTCAGTTGAACACCCTTCATTTATATTAACTTATGCTACTTGTTTTTTATTTACTGCAGATTAACATGGGAATATCTGGAGTGTCTGAATGTATATTTTAGAAAGTTACTAAAAGTCAAAAGGTCAATTATCAATTCATTTAAATAATTGACTCATCATTTCGGTCATCAGCAAAGCAAATATGCCAAACATTTGCTTCTCAAATAGGATGATTTGCTGCTTGTTTTTATCAGATTATTGCAAATGAAATCTTTTTTTTTTAGTTTTGGTCCGATAAAAACAAGCAGATTAAAGACATCTTAATAGACTTTTTTGAAGCTGTGATGGTTGTTCTTCACTTCTTTTCTGTTTTGTAGAGTAAATAAAATGCTCTGCAGGTTAATAAATAATAGATAATAAAAATAATTGTTAGTTGCAGCCTTTTCCTTTCACACATCTTTATATCTGAGATAAAAAACATGCTAAAAAAACAACTAACAGCATGTTCTGTCTTCCCTCATTCAGGGATGTTTGCATCTGATTGTTATTTTGTGTTTGACTGTCAGGACTTGTGTTACTTTAGTGTTTTACAGCATGTTTCTGTGGCTTTAGGTGTCCCTGGTGGTGAATGTGGCCAGTGAATGTGGCTTCACTGAGGAGCACTACCAAGACCTGCAGCAGCTCCAGCGGGACTTTGGTCCGTATCACTTCAATGTGCTGGCTTTCCCGTGCAACCAGTTTGGGCAGCAGGAGCCCGGCAGCGACAAGGAGATTGACAGCTTTGTGCGCAGAGTCTACGGAGTCTCCTTCCCTCTGTTCAGTAAAATCGCTGTGGTCGGAACTGGAGCCAACAACGTCTACAAGTACCTTGTTGGTGAGTCACTCAGCACTGTTGAAAACATGTAGAGGAAACAATGCACATATTGAACAGACACATGCAAACCCTGCAGGAAGAACATGATATCTAAGATCTCTTCCACTGTCTAAATGCCCTTTAACTATTTCAACTACCCTACATGAGTGGACAATTGTTGTAATGTCACAGTGAACATGCAAAATATAAAAATATTATTTGAAATAACCTCAATAAGATATAAGACTCTTTCAGTAAGCTTTCCCAAAACATCTCTCCTCGAGGGGAATATCTCTGCTGGCAGGTTAGGACTCCTCTGGAGCTCCTTTCCAAAATATTTGCCCAGATGAGTAATTTCCTAATTTTTTTCCCCTAAATGCTTTTACTCTTTGTCCTAAAAGTAAAACAAGAATAAATCACTTGAAGAATTTCTGGCCTGTTAGGTGGAATTTCCTTTTCTGGGATACTTGATAAATACAGGCTCAAGTTTCCAATTAACACAGTTTAAACTCATAAAAAAAAAGGAAAATTAAAGAAATATGAGCTTCTTACAACGTCCAAGATCACACATAGAAAAGGAAAGTTACTGCACAAACTCATGGAGGTTGTAGGTTGGTTATTAGCGCTTCATGCACACAGCAACAAGCAGAAAGCAACAAAGTCAGCGTCACAGTTTGTTCACGAAACAGAAGACAGCAGAGAAGAAAACATGAAGATAAGAATGGAAAACACTGTTGTTTGCAGGAGTGTTTCTAAATCCGAAGGGCTTTTTTAATTTCATTTTCCTCTTCTGCAGAAACATCCGGGAAGGAGCCCGACTGGAATTTCTGGAAGTATCTTATTGATGTAAATGGAAAAGTGGTGGACGCATGGGGGCCGAATTATTCTGTCAAAGAAATCCGGCCCAAAATTGCTGAAATGGTGCGACAGATAATCTTAAAGAAGAAAGAAGAGCTGTAAGCCGTCACTGCACAGCTGTATGAAATTTAAACACATTGCACATGAAGCAAAAGGGACAAACGCAACACATTTATGTTGTCAATACAATCTGACATAGTGAAAGCACTGATTAAACACCACTATGTTTCAATGTCACGTTTTATATCATGCGTATGACAGTTTTATGCCAAAGAACTCCTGTTTCCCGTGTTATATGGATTATGTGTTTGTTTGTTTGTGATTTAAGGAATAAACTCAATAAAGTCACTGTGATGAGAACGTGAAGTTGCTATTAGGTTTATGTTACACTGAGATTTTTTTGTGTATTTAAAGCATCCTGTTTTAAACACATGCTTGTTATAATGATATAGCAGCAATAATAATAATATCTTATACAGTGAGCAGATTCAGCACTGTACTGGACGGGCAGGGGGATCAAAAATAAAATAATACATGATATAGAAAAAGTCTTATTGCAAAGATGAATAACTTACATTGATAATGGTTAAATTCAACATGTTTGTGAAATTATTTCTTGTGCTTTGGTTTCAAACTTTCTTTATTTGACTGGTGTGTGTGTTACACATACGTGTATATAATATAATACACACCCTGGGCCTCTATGATAACATGTTTTTTATCATGTTGGTACAATCTGCCACGCCCTGCAATGTGTCTGTCATAAAAATAATCCACGATACATAAAGGTTGAACTGTGAGCAGAAGATTAAGGCAAATGCCAGGATTTAGATAATGATAAAACGTTATGATTTATTAGAGAATTATACCAAACGATCTGTAATTTTTATGATTATGATATTTTGACATAAGATATTAATTATCACTTGTTATTCGTTGATTATTACTTTATAAATCCCAAATTTTATTTGTATTTAGCATCTCATATGTACGACGTAATAGCTCTTAATTCTAATAAATAAATGGTCAATTAGCATCTTATGATTTTGACTTACGGTGAGTATTTCTTATTATGTTCATTCCAAACTTTTCATCTGCCTTTTTATTTTCCTGGCAGAAATATGTGTAATAAAATAAACGGCTGTAAATTACATCTTGTAAAAGGATGTGAAAGTCCATTTCATCACCACCATATTGTTTTATAACAGCATATTGGAAATATTGGAAATGGAACAGAAACTTTCCACTCACAGCTCATTAGGCAAATAAAGGCACACACACCGTGGCCTACTTTTTATTTTCTAGAGGAAAACAGATGAACCGATGCAAAAAAAAAAACACACACACACACACAATGACACCTGAACCTGCTGCATATTTTTATCAGACTTGTTCCTCAAAAACTGGGTCTCATTCATTTGGAAATTTAGGCTACATCACATCTCCAACCAGTGAATAATTACACAGACTGAGGTATATTTTTGGTTATATCTTGTTCTGAAGTTTAGTTTTGATTTGAGTTGATGCTTTACACACTGGAAACTGTGGCCTACTTTATTTTGTGTTGCATTACACAGTAAAAGTATCCAACTAAGAGTATCTACATTATATTATATGTCAAAACATGTCAACAGTCAGTATATCTCTGAGTACACACTGACAGAACATGTGCAGAAAACACAGTGATCTCTTTTAAACCTAAAGTGTTAATATGCAAATACATTGACTGATTTTTATGGTTAAAAAAAAACACATAACAGACACAAATTATTATTCCACGAAGAGTAAAAAATACTTCATTACAAGTACACATCGTGCATGAAAACTCATACTCAAGTATATATGTATTATCACTTTAAATGTAGTTAAAGTACTGCAATAAAAGTAGTGGTTTGGTCCTTCTGATTGATATATTACTATATATAACATTATTTATTTTCACTTTTTGTACTTTTTCTCTAATCTTTGATTTGTTCTGAAATATTGGATCATTTGAACATTTATTGAAATGAAACCATGTGAGAAGTTTAGAGGTAAAAATCACTATTTGGTGGAGCTGTTAACAACTCATAGACATCTGAAATGTGACCCGACTACAAACTGATTTATGTAAGACGTCAAAAGACAGCAAAAATATTATAAATATTTTTTTAATTATATTTGTTGAAGTGTCCCTTTACTTTTGACAGTGTTGTGATTGTCCTACTTTCAAAAGAAAGGGGCGTGAACACTGTCGTTACATTTTAGAATTTTTCCGAGGGACACCTGAACGCATCACGCCACACGCCCCTCTTCATCATCACTGGCTCTCCCATAATGCAGCGGGGTGATGTATTAACATGGCGTCAACGGTTGCTGTTTTGACCAGGGCCGTGGGATTTGAAAAACATCATGTAGAGCAGAACCATGGAGAAAACTGAACAATAATCCTCCAATCACAGCGTCACAGCTCGAAAGTAAGTTAAGACGTGCTCGTCTGTGACGTAAAGGTCGACGTCTGTTTTTTTTCTGTTTTTAATGACTTGCTGCTGTGTGGCAACTGGGTGCCAGTATTATTTATTTCCCCGTTAGCTGTTAGCTCAGCCGGACAACCGGGCACAGCGGCTAACGGTAGTTAAGCTCGCGGAGACAGCTAGCAGCGAAGAGTCCCCAGGAAGTCAGCGAGAAGCCTTCATATAACACAGGAAACGAGTTTCGTTTTTTGATGGTGAGCATTTCTCCAAGTCGATAATATCTTTGTGCTACATGAGCCCCCCCCTACACCCCCTTTTTTAGTTTCTGTTTGGGAAGTTGGGGTAACGTTAAGTACCGGTGTTTTGGTCCAGAATGTGACCGTGTTAACTGGTGACTTTCGGCCGTGGTTGCTAGTAGCGACGACAGCTACTGAAAACACGAACAAAACACGTAGGTGTGCTGCTAAAACATTAAAAAAAACAAATTAAATTTAATATCCAATACAACAGATATTAGTCTGGTCGGTTTTTTTTTAAAACTTACATTATGTGAATTAAATAGTGTCGTCAACAAAGATGTTTACATTTCTGAAATCAATATTTTCTTTTAAATAATCAGTTTGAGAGAGAAACGCTTGTTTTCCTCCATTGACCATTAACACTGTAGACATAGTTACTGTACATATAGACCAAATATCTTTCAATAGTCATTAAATAAACTTACTTGTATTTATATTTAACTGCATTTCTACATTTTCTGTTTGTATTCAAGTTATTCTTATATTTCTAACAGTAAAAGCAAAAGTATTGTTCTGCTTATGTACATCTTTGTTGTTGTTGTTGTTGTTGTTGTGTTTATTTCGCTTTGACAATGTAAACGCCTGTTTTCCATGGCAACAAAGCCCCTTTGAATTGAAATGAATGGAAACACTGAATCTTGCTGTAGTAAACAGATGATGGGCCACCGAACAGTTCAATATATATATATATATATATATATATATATATATATATATATATATATATGAACATATTGTAAACACAGTGACAAATGTGTTAATTGGTTGAATATTGGGCCTTTTTCCCATTGATGATAACTGTATAAAATCACAAGATGGGCTAAAGCTGCGCTGCCATAAGCTGTGATTTGTTTCCCTCATTATATGAAATGTGACGGGAAGTAAACGGTATAGATAATAGACACAGGTGAGTATTGATTAAAGTAAAACTGATAAAGGTTTTAGGGGGTTTTCAGCAGCTGCTGACGGCTAAAAGTTGCCAGTGCTATTATTGTTTTAAAGGACGCGTACACCGTTCAAGTTTGCCTTAAAACAACAGTCAGGAGCTCAAATGAATGTTGACACATTTTTCCTCCTGCTCATAGCAACCATTAAAAGATCAATCAGAACAGACACGGTGAATGACATGGAGACAAATTGTTGATCAAGTGGTAATTAAGTCTTTGTGAGAAAGCCTTTGGCGCTTCAGGGAGTCCATGCGCTGGAGGTGCTGGCGGCTGATGAAGTGATGAGTTTGCATAGACGAGGCGGTGATGGGGAGGTGCAGGGATGTGGATGACAGAGAGAGAAACGCATTTAAAAAGCCAGCAGCAAGGCTATAGGCTAACAATGGAGGTGTGTCATTGTGCTATTGGATAGATGTAAGCAACTGATGTGAATGACAGCGAGGGTAATTATGATTGACAGTTGTGTGCATACAAAGGTTAGTCAGGAGACTGAACTTTTACTGAACTTTTACGGATCCCTTTTATAATGCATTTACAATGTAAGTGGTGGAGTCCTTCTGTGCAAAAATGTATTTAAAAGTTTATGTGTTCATGTTATGTGTGTTTTTTGTTCCTATACTTCCACCACAGCTCAATAGGGAAACACAAAGAGGGAATTTGATGCTAAACAGACTGTAAATGTGTCAGATACACTTGATATGACTAACTCACACTGATGAAGCCTCAGAAAAGCTGCGCCTCAACTTTTAAATCTATTTTACAGCGAGGAAAACCTCTTAAACTGTTTATATGGACACCTAACTTTAACTGCTTCACTGCATTCAACCACACATTAACTAAAAAAAAGAAAACTTCAGTTACATGCACATCAAGTCATTTGGCTTCATCTAAATTGGTAAAACAAGAAATAACAGCACTTTTTGTAATTTTTTTAAACACAGACTTTTGGCAGCCTGCCTCCCTGGTCATCCTCAGCGTGGTGTTGACTCCACCAGGGACACGAGCAGCAGGACAGGAGGGATGGATGGGTCCAGAAGTCCAGTCAAATTAGTCAAACAGTCTCAGCCCAGAGGAGCCAAAGCTTTGTCCAACGAGAAGACAACCAAAGAGGCTCCTGCACAGAGAGAGGGCACCAAGTCTGCCAACCGCAGCAAAGAAAACCCTGCCGCTGCAAAGGATGAGCATAATATAGGCAGCCAGGGAAGTCGTGGGCCCGGAAAGACGTCTGCAGATACCCCTGACAAGAGAAGAGGACGGGCCTCAAGGCTGACACGACTAACTGGAAGAACTGGTTCTGGAGAGAGAGGAAAAGGAAAACAGGTAGGCCCACAACAGCAGCTGGTGACACAGACTCCTGACTGCAGAGCGTCTCCTTCTTCAGACAGCAGCCCCTCAGCAAACAGAGAGACCGCCTCTCCTGTAGTGCCTAGTACACCTGAGAGAGGCCTTGTAGCGCAGGACAAGAGCTCCACCGCTGCTCCAGCAAAGGAAAAGTCTCATGGTGGGTTAAGATTTGTTTTTTTAATCCTGCTGTGATTTACATTTTAACTAAACATGTCTTCAATGAAGTGCTTTTTGTTTGTTACTAGGGGTGAAAGCTACAGCACCGGGGCATCAATCTGTTGAAGGGAGGACAGAAGTGAGGCACGTTGTGGATGAAGGACCCCTAACGGAGCAACAGCTGGGCCTCCGACAGGCAGAGGAGCGCCTCTACAGAGACTACATCCACCGGCTGTTGAAAGTAAGACGGCTCTCCAGTCATTCCTTACACACAGTAAATGTTTGGAGGTATCTGCAAACATTTACTGGACCTGTCTAGTAAATGGTGACCTCTCTTGAAGATGCAAATGTCTTTTGCTGAAACGATTAGACAAACAGGGAGGACATTAAAAAAAAACATTAAGACATTAAAGCCACTTTAATCATTAAACGCCGTTTCTCAAACGTGAGGATGTGCTGCTTTTCTCCGTTTCATATCATCCTAATTTAATATCTTTGGGTGTCAGACAAAACACAAAATTTTAAGACGTCACATCGGGCTCTGGGAACTGGTTTTTCACTCCCATAAAACTTCCAGTATGTCTATATTTGTCTCTTAGTCTCTGATTTTGGTTTGTGTAGTGTTTTTGATAACAGTTCATCATTTAATGCAGCAAGTTTTATATGGTGCCAGATCCTGGAGATCAAGTTCTGAAAGAATAAAGCTCTCCTCCTTTTCATCATATTTCTTAAACGTTTAAATCTTAACAGCCGTAACTCTACTGCTCTACTGTCACTCTGTTTACTTTTGTCTCGTGTCTTTGTTTTTTATCTCCACCTAGCATAGCGGATGTTCGGTGGTGATACAGTGATCAGGTGGAGCGCGAAAGGTCCAAATGATGTTGTGAGAACGTCGTAACTCTGCACAAACTGATTGCTTTTGCCCGTCTTTGTTTCTGCAGCAGTCCCCCGAGTACCCGAACTATCAATACTTATGCAAGCTCTGTTCTGTGCACATTGAGAACATTCAAGGAGCACACAAACACATCAAGGAAAAGAGACACAAGAAGAACATAATGGTTTGTATTTTCACTCTTCCCAGGACTTTAATAGAAGTTGTTTTATGTTAGGCTTTATTTTCTCTAAAAATGGTCTCTGGTTGTGTTGCGTCAGGAAAAACAGGAGGAAAATGAACTGCGTGCCCTGCCGTCCCCGTCCCCTTCCCAGCTGAGGGCCGTGGACGCCGCCGTCCTGGAAACAGCCAGCGAGCGTGGGATCTCAGAGGAGGACTTCGAAATCCGCAAGGCCATGGTCATTAGGATGGAGGAGATCATACAGAAGCACCTCTCAGGTTGTACACATTCAGCCAGGTGTAGATTTCATCAGCAAGTAGTTTAAAAGAGGTTAAGAAAAATGTGACAAGTTTACAAGCCAGTTTCTGATGTTTATATTTTTACTCTATTTTCTTTGGTTTTACAGCCTGTTCTCTCCGTCTCTATGGTTCCTGTCTCACACGCTTTGCCTTCAAGACGAGTGATATCAACATCGACGTCGTCTTCCCTTCGTCTGTAAGTCTGCTTCATCTCCAAACAGAAAAGATGGATAAAAGATACTGTACAGATATACATTCATATATGGTAGATGTGTAGATTTGTGTATTATTTTGCTTTTATTCCAGTTAGTAATCTTTCTGAGCATTTGACAAATAAATAAGATTTTATTTCTCAAGTTCTTGTTGTAGTGCTCCTGCGGTCGGTGTCTCTCACTCTCTCTCATTACTTTTGTTGTTTGTTTGTTTTGTTTCAGATGACGCAGCCTGAGGTCCTGATTCAAGTGCTAGAAATCCTCAAGAACAGCCGTAAGTCACATGTTGTGTCTTTTAAACTTTCCTCGACTTATGATATATTTGGATAATTAATGTATAAGTGACTTGTGTTTGTGCAACTGCTTCTTCAAGGTCATTTAATCAGATTCTCCACCTTTCTTTCCCAGCTGAGTTTTCTGAGGTTGAGTCAGACTTTCACGCCAAAGTTCCTGCTGTTTTCTGTCGGGATGTTAGCAAGTGAGTGTTGGTTGGGATGCATCAATCATTGTTATAGATGCTGGAAATTTGAATTCTTCATATGTTCAATATACTGCTAGTGTATTTTCATTAAGAGGTTTCATTTGATCCAAAGCTGTTTGTTGCTTTCTTCCTGCTCCTCTGTTCCTGTGCAGCGGCCTCATGTGCAAAGTGAGCGCAGGCAATGATGTGGCTTGTCTCACCACCAATCACCTGGCAGCGCTGGCTAAACTGGAGCCCAGACTGGTCCCCCTGGTGCTGGCCTTTCGCTACTGGGCAAGGGTAAGACTGCGACTGACACATGAGCTGAAAGAAGAGATGATAAAGAGCTTCTGCTGGGCTTTAGTGTGTATAAGAATGTGTTAAAGACTGTTTTGGACCGCATCGTCATGGATGTTGATGAAATATGTTGTGTTGATCTGGTCATATAAGAAATCATCCCTATAAGAAATGCAAAAGTACTTTTACTTTAGTGCAGATGCTTATTGGGTTACATTTTCCTGATACTGTAAGCCAGCAAGTACACATATCTGAGAAAACTAAAACCAGGTGCTGACAGGTTGTAATTTTCAGAAAGAAAAATCTGCACTTACTTCAAGAGTCACTAAAAATGAAGGATTGTTTTTTTTTTCTGTTGCTAATTTGACAGTTGTGTTTCCATTCCTGCAAGCTAAGTAATACACGTGATATGAAACATGAAGCAGTACAAAATTAATTTCACACACAAAAATAGTGCATTTTATATTATTTATTTATATAGCCCAACATAATGAATCACAAATTTGCCTCAGGGGGATTTTCAGTCTGTGAGTACTAGAATTTGATAATGGAACCAGTTAAACACATTTATAGTTGAGATTCTGCCTAAAAAAGCAAACAAACTGAACACGGCTGCTTCCTTGCAGCTGTGTCACATTGACTGCCAGGCTGAAGGCGGCATCCCCTCGTACTCCTTCGCCCTCATGGTCATCTTCTTCCTGCAGCAGCGGAAGGAGCCAATCCTCCCCGTCTACCTGGGCCAATGGGTAGGTAACGTGTTAATGGCACCACTGAGTCTTTCGATATAAGGTGTGTTGATTTAATATAACCCTAAAATGACCCACATTCCTCGTCTGGGTCTTGTGTTGTTTTGTGAAAAAGGTTTCCACTCTGCTCGGGTATTATTACTTTCATCATTAATGTGTCAATTAGTTTTATGATATTCACCGTTTAGCTTTAAAATTGAGATAATAACCGTCCAAGTTTGACAGCAGTGCATGGAGGTGTGGAGATCAGGAAGCAGCACTCAAACAATCTGGAGCTGCAGACCGTATTTTCCTCCGGGTTTGTTTTCATTTTTTCCCCTCTTTCAGATTGAAGATTTTGACCAGAAACATGTGGACGAGTATCATCTGACTGGAATCGTGTCGGACAAGTTTGTCCGATGGGAGCACAGACCTCCGAGCTCCAACGAGGGTCGAGGGGAGAACCGAAACGAGGCCAAGACGGAAGGCAGACCCAAGCCGGAGCAGAACAAACGTGCCGATGCTCACTATTCAGAGGGCCTGGTGAGTCCGGCTGCACCAGACGATTACAAATGTCATTCAGATTGAAAATCGTTGATATATTTCCTTGTTACTTGTTCTTAAAGAGCTGCCTGACCTTGGATCTGGCGAAAGACGTGTCGCTGGGCCAGTTGTGGTTGGAGCTCCTGCGTTTCTACACACTTGAGTTTGCTCTGGAGGAATACATCATCAGCGTCCGCCTAAAGGAGCTCCTCTCTAGGGAAGTGAAGAACTGGCCCCGTCGCAGGCTTGCTATCGAAGGTAGGAGACGAGCATGTTGATCATATGTGTTTGGGTAAATGCTAGAAACTGACTCTGGGTTTCTTTCTTTTCTTTTTTTTCCAAGATCCTTTTGCCTTGAAGAGGAATGTTGCACGAAGCTTGAACAGCCAAATGGTGTTTGAGTACATCCAGGAGCGTTTCCGCACAGCCTATAAATACTTCGCCTGCCCTCAGAGAAAAGGCACAGGGAGACGTCAGAGAGGCAAGAAGGTTGGCAAGCAAGGCGCCAAGTTGGACGCAGCAGAGAAGAAGGATGCCGAAGAGGACGACAGGAAAGGTGGAAGAAGTCAAAGAGGGCACGAGAGGTCAAAGGATGACGAGGAGCCTGAGAGCGACGATGAAGATGGTTCAGACCCGTCCAGAGAGAAGGATGAGAAGATGTTGGATGCCAGCCTGGTCCTCAGTGAAGGGATCACGTCCCTCTCCCCCAACGGCCTGCTGGACAGTGACAAGGAGGGGGAGGAGGAGGAGGAGGAGGATGACGAGGGCGATAATGATGATGAGGAGGAAGAGGAGGAAAACAGTGTTTCTGACAGAGAGGGGAGTGTGACATCAGAGGATCTGCACTATGTGTTTGATAAGATGCTTTTCACTGGCGGAAAGGTAATAAAATGAGCCACATTCACACTTTATTTAAAAACAAATGTAGCACAGAATGAAGAGCAGAGCTCAACAATGAATCAATTAAATAGCAACTATTTTAATAATCAAATAATCGCTTTAAAGCAAAAATATAAAACATTTGCTGATTCCAGCTTCCAGAGTATCTTTGGGTTTTGGTATAATCAGTAGATCAATCAATAGTTAAACTAATTGTTAGTCTGATCCGTCGTCATTAATGTAAATATTTGAATACTAATATTTTTATATTAACTTTGACAGTATTTGGTAATATATTGTAAAAAATACGAAATCCTTTCTGTAATACTGTTTGATGGTGTAGCTCCTGGTGCACGTTGAAAATCAAGGGTGAGATGTTTATATTTAGGGAGGTTCTTGATTGGTTTATTGACACATGATCACTCGAGTCCAGGTTTTTTGCTTGTGGCTTCAGTCAGTGATTGTTGGATGATGATGCAGCCCTGAAGACAGTTTATTTTCAAGCTATGCGACATGCTCCACAGATATGTTTTGTCACAATTAGCTCACGTAACGTGTTTAAATTTTTTTTATTTATGCCGTTACCTTGCCCTCGCGTTACATTGGAGTCATGCGTAACCCAGGATGTAATTTCGTTGCAGCCTCCGACTGTTGTTTGCAGCATCTGCAAACGAGATGGTCACCTGAAGGACGAGTGTCCCGAAGACTTTAAGAAGATCGAGCTGAAGCCTCTGCCTCCTATAAACGACCGCTTCCGAGATATCCTTGACGGGCTCTGCAAACTGTGCTACTGTATGTATTCGCAGATTTTCACTTTTTTTTTACTTCACATTGGATATGACTTCTCCACCATTAGTAAACCTGCTTCAGATCAGTGAATCTGTTTTTAAATAATCAGTATTACTATGTTGTTTGTAGATGAACTGTCGCCTACACATGCTGAGCAGCAGAAGAGGGAGCAGATCCTCGCCAGCCTGGAGAGGTTCATCAGGAAGGAGTACAACGGTGAGCACAAACTGCAACAGACTCATCAGAGCTTTGATATGTTCCTCCAATAAAGAAAAAAAAAACATATCTTGATTTCACATTTTTACCACAGTGTAGCCACAAGCCTTCCTGTTTCCTCCCTTACTGCTGTTTTTAAGTAGCCGTTTACTGTTAATTCAAGCCCAATGCTTCCTTGTTTCATAGGAAGACAGTGATTTTACATGCAGGGTATTTATTTTGAAATGTGCAGAAACTTTATTTCTTTTATTAACAAAAACTTAAGCAAAGCAGAGTCAATCAGAGTAAATGCATCACAGTCTTTGTTTTAAATGAGAAAGTCAACAACAGAGTGACACGGAGTGACCGTTTCCTTCCTTCCTGTCTTGTCTGAATCTGCAGATAAAGCTCAGCTGTGCTTGTTTGGCTCCTCCAAGAACGGCTTCGGTTTCCGCGACAGCGACCTTGACATCTGCATGACTCTGGAGGGTCATGAGACTGCAGAGGTAGGCACACACACACACACACACACACTGCCATTTGAAGCAGCTGACACTTCTCCACTGGCATTAGCGATGGGACCCTTCTTTTCATCCACTGCCAAATTTCTCTCTTTATAAACCAACAGAAGCTGAACTGTAAGGAGATCATTGAAGGCCTCGCTAAAGTACTGAAGAAGCATACAGGTGATATAATCGTGATTACACTAATTATCTCTGTAACATCTGTATGTGGACTCTCTCTGACCGGTTGTGTCATTTTTCCAACATCCTAGGTCTGAGGAACATCTTGCCTATCACAACAGCTAAAGTGCCTATTGTGAAGTTTGAACACAGACAGAGTGGTTTAGAGGGAGACATCAGCCTCTATAACACCCTGGTGAGTGACAGACCTGCCTTCAGTTTATCCGCTATGTAAACCTTTCTGATTTGTTAAAAGTGCTCGATGAAGTAATTTGATGTGATCTTCTCTGCAGGCTCAACATAACACCAGGATGCTGGCTACGTACGCGGCACTCGACCCTCGGGTGCAGTTCCTGGGATACACAATGAAGGTCTTTGCAAAGGTAGGTGACAGTTTATAAAGCGGTAAATTTAAAGGATCGCTTTCGGACAATTTAGCTTTGGACATAGGGGAGCATTTAGCAGCTAGAGCCAGATATTCCCCTCAGGAGACGGCAGAGAGCAGAAACAGAGCTAACAGAGTGAATAATAATCAACTTCAACACATCTACTTAAAAGATGATGATATGTCGGTTAATTGAATAAAAAATGTGTCGGAGTCAGTCGCAGTTATTCATAATTGCTGTGTGACTAACGTCCCTCTGTGCTCACAGCGCTGTGACATCGGGGACGCGTCCAGAGGAAGTCTCTCATCTTATGCTTACATCCTGATGGTGCTTTACTTCCTGCAGCAGAGGCAGCCGCCCGTCATTCCCGTCCTGCAGGAGGTAATCATCACTGATTAACAACCGAACCCTTTAAACTCAGGAGAAATGAGTCACACCTAAACTGTTTATGGGTGATTGACTTTGAGGACCAAATAAATAGATCTGTGCCACGTCTTTTTAGATCTTTGACGGGCACGCCGCTCCCCAGCGGATGGTGGACGGCTGGAACGCGTTTTTTTTCGATGACCTTGAGGACCTGGTGAGTTTTAATTTAACTAAAGGCCTCCGTGTCCTCCTGTTCTCTGGATGAAGTCTGTATGTCTCTTGTGTCCACACAGCGTCGGCGTCTGTCCGAGCTGCAGCCCAACACAGAGTCGGTGGGAGAGCTTTGGTTGGGCCTCCTGCGCTTTTACACAGAAGAATTTGACTTCAAAGAACACGTCATCAGCATCCGCCAAAGGAAGCGTCTCACCACCTTTGAGAAACAGTGGACCAGCAAATGTATCGCGATAGAAGGTGTTTACACCGAAGCGCTCGTCCCTCTCTGTCCTTACATACGTCTTCATGTTTTGGTCACTCACTTTGTCCTTCTCCTCAGATCCCTTTGATTTGAATCATAATCTCGGTGCTGGAGTCTCTCGCAAAAGTAAGTGTTTTAATCTAAAATACATCGGACTCTTTGGGAATTAACGCAAGGCGTTTTCAGAACAGAAAACAGAAGTTTTTTTTAATTTTTTATATTTGAATGAAGAAGCAGGTGTCGATCGTGTGTTTTTTTTTTTTATTCTTTTTTCTCGTTATTCATCATTTTATTTGTTGTAATTGCTCATAGCAGTTTGCAGAAATTAACTGACTGTGATCTTTGATACACACCGATTTCAGTGTTCATAAACCTCGGCCATAAAAAAATTGATATAAATATTACGCATTATATTTCTACTGCAACATGACCAACGCATCTGTCTACATCAGTTTTCTGCTACTTTATACTTAATTACTTCATTAGTTTATATTCCAGTACGTGGATCTGACAGCAAAGGATTATTTCTGCTCTTTAAAAATATTATGCTTGATACTACTGCTGCTGCTAATACTACTGCTGCTACTACTGAGTACACCAAAGGACCAAAGATATGCAACATCAGTGTTGAACCTCAATAATGCTGCAAATCTCTCCAGCCAGGTTTCAATATCTGCTGGAAAGTCTGAATCCAGGAGACTGGAAGAAGTAAAAATCACATATGAGTGTATTGATCCACTTATAGTGTAAATATATCCATAAAATGCACATTCTTTCATAACTGCGTTCATGATGATTGATGGGTCAAAAGGATTTGACTTAAAATTTCCTGCTGGTTTTGTTGCTTCCTTTAAGCATCTTTCTTTTCTCCTCCAGTGACAAACTTCATCATGAAGGCCTTTATAAACGGGAGGAAGTTGTTTGGGACTCCTTTCTACCCCGTCCCCGGCACTGAAGTGGTGCGTCGCTCGTCGTTCTCTTTCTCTCACATACACGATTAGTTGAAAGGCTCAACCTCGAAAAAGTTGTCTGCTCTGTGTTCTGGGGGAACTCGTTTAATCTGAAATGTCTCTTATCTTCGCTCCACTCTGCTGCAGGACTACTTCTTCGACTCAAAGGTTTTAACGGACGGCGAGTTGGCGCCCAATGACAGGTGCTGCAGGATCTGCGGGAAGATCGGACATTACATGAAGGACTGTCCAAAGAGACGCAGGTTGTCCTCTCTTCGCTACTGTCATAGAAATATTCCCCCCATGAGACGAAGGCCATGAAAAAACTAAAAGTCACTACCGAGACGTAATAAAAATGTCTTAAATTCATAAAATTTCAAAAGCCTTTCATTCACATAAGTAAATATTCTCATTATGATCATGTGAACACAGTGATGCTTTGAAACCGCTTATTAGTTTTCCTTTGCTTTTATTTGTAGGCTTCATACAAAATCTGTATTTTTGTCAAAGTTCAGAAACATGTCAGCAAATCATCTAAAATATTATCTCAAGCTACATCCTACAAAAACGGCATCACACGACCCAGAAATTAACACAAAAGTCTTAAAATGGAGAAGTATGAAAGAACAGGAAACAAGGGAACAAAAAAAAACAAAAAAACTCACAACTAAGTGTGAAGGAAGAACAGTTGGCAGTGAAGAAAGGAGAAATTAAAGGGCCAGTACAAAGAAGAGTCTAGAGAGGAGTAGACAGACAGGAAATTCCTTATTCCTGACGCTTCAGCTGAGGTAACATGTTATGTTCAAGTTATCACTTAATCGAAACATGTTTTGACTTTAAAAAGAAGTCTTTTAAATGGTCTTTAATTACACAATTTATCATCTTATCTACCCTAAACTCTACTTTTTTTTTTTCCTCTGCCAGGATGAAGAAGAAGGAAAATGACAAAGACGAGGACGTAAAAGACGAGGAGCGCGAGCCGAAGGACAGACGTTGTTTCCAGTGTGGAGACATGGGTCACGTACGGCGGGACTGTCCCGAGTACCGCCACCTGAAACAGAGAGTCACCGGGGCGGCAGGTATCCTGGAAGACAGACTCACACGTTGGGACTTTTTAATCTTAATTTTACATGTTTAGAATATTAGAAGGTCCAAATAAAACTGGTTATGTGATTTCTTCTTCTTCCCCAGTTCACATGGTACGAACTATGGTGAGCTCCCAGTCCATCCCCATCCCTCAGGCAGCTGCAGACTGTCCTGGAAGGACCAGGCTACCCTCTGAGTGTGTGAGTACGACATTAAACTGGAGTCAGATCACCCACACTACAAACAAACAAACAAACAAACACTCTCACTTACTTCTAGTGGTACAGATCATGGAGGTACGTTTTTGAGTTTAATTTATTTGTGGAAACATAAACGGTATCCCAGTTGGAAGACCAACCGCACTGTTAAATATTCATTACGTTTCATTTGTCAACAAAACAGTGGCACAGAAGTAGATGTAAATAAAAAATTAATTAATTAATAAACGGCTCACTAATATATATTATAGTTAGGCTACAGGCTCAGTAGGTTTTAGCTAGAGATGCTCCGATCGCCATTTTTTGGGCCGATCACCGATACCGATCACCAAAAAAATTGATCGGCCGATTGCCGATTACTGCAGATCAAAGAATGAATTTAAAATTTTAAATACCGTATTTTCCGGACTATAGAAAATACCCTAAATATAAGGCCCACCCACTAAAATTTGAATGAAATATATATTTTGTCACATATAAACCGCAGCGGACTATAAGCCGTCGATATATACATACCCCGATACATAAGTGTTTATTCATATACTGAACTGATTGTTTACGAACAGTGCCGCAATAAAAGCAGCATCAAACGCGGCAATAAAAGTGCTGATAAACAAAACAGAAAAGTCATTGATGGTTTTATTTATCTTCCTCCTGCGTACTGAAACCATTATTGTGCAGTGTGCGGGAGGAAAGGTGACCGCGCTGTTAAAGCGCAACTGCGCAACTATTAAAGTTGCTTCATTCTCTCATGAAA
This sequence comes from Pampus argenteus, assembly GCA_036937835.1. NCBI lineage: Eukaryota > Metazoa > Chordata > Actinopteri > Scombriformes > Stromateidae > Pampus > Pampus argenteus. The sequence continues at coordinate 22,788,366 of CM072870.1, forward strand.
TGAAGCCACACGTCACTATTTATCTTCCTCCTGAGCATCTAAAACTAATGAACACCAAACCACTGTCACTTCATTTCTTCTGCGCACTGAAGACACTGAAGTCGTCCTCTTCAGTGTTGGAGTTGAACAGCGTCAGATAATCTTCATCACATATCGTCTCACCGCGGCTGCACGTCAGCTTGCCGTAAATGAATCTATGGCATAGATTCATTAACGGCAAGCTTACGTGTCCTTACTGTTTACTTCACGGATAGCCAGATCGATGGCATTCAACTTAAAAGCTGCATCATAGGAATTGCTTCGGTTTTCCATTTTGAGGGGGTGAGGGTGTAATAATATTATATACCTGTGACGGAGCAGCTCTGTCAATGACTGCTGCCTGCGCGCTTCAAATGTACAGAATGCCTTTATTTGAAACGTCGCTAATAATGTACGTCTCGTGATCGGCTTCCTGATCGGCATGTTTTTCCGATCGCCGATCAGGCTATTTTTAGACAATATCGGCCGATCATGATCGGCAGCCGATCAATCGGAGCAACTCTAGTTTTAGCAAACAAATGGTGCATTTGTAAGGGGACTATTTTCAGTGGTGGATGAATCCACATTTGGTGCTGTTGTGAGTATTTGTGTGTTCATGTGTCACAACAGGAATAAGATGCATCAAGCTCTTACACACAAGACTTAGTGCTACTGAGTTAATGGATCAATTTATTTATAGATCATCATATTATTGTTTGTTTACAATAGGAATAAATTTTAACATCAGACTTTAACTGATTTGTCTGGAACTAATTTCTGTTCAGCAAAAATTTCCCAGGAAAAAGTCCAAATTCTCTGATTCCAGTTTCTCAAATGTGAATATTTTCTGGTTTCTTTAGTCTTTTTTTGACAGTAAACTAAATGTCTTTGGGTTGTGGACTGTTTTTTTCACACCATTTTCTGACCTATTTCTGATATTTTCTTTGTTTCTTCTCGACAGTCGGACAGCCGGCAGACCCCTCCTTACTCCCCGCAGCCCACCAGCGTCTCTCAGAGTTCGTCCCAGCCCTCCAGTTCGTCCCAGCCCTCCCTCAGTAAGACCAGTTCTGCTGGTCCCCCGAAGCAGCCCGTTCACCCACAGGTCTCTCTGCCTCTCTTCAGCTTCCCTACGTCCCACCCAGGCCAGTACCACCCGGGGGCGCTCACCGCACTGGGGCTCCTTCCCTCTCACCAGCACCAGTCACAGGGGCAGCCTCATCACCCAGTCCACATCCCTTCCACCTCCTGGCCCATCCACGGACCGGTCCTCACCACCTCCTCCCCCACCGCCCCGTCCCCGCCCGGCCTGAAATTCGCTCTGCGCTCGGCGTCGGGCAACGGGAGTCCCACAGGCTCAGGGGGCAACGCCAGCCCCTTGAACCTGAACGACCCCAGCATCATCTTCGCCCAGCCGGCGGGGAGACAGCTGGGCATCGGAGGGCCAGGACGGGAAGGACACTGGCACAACCACATGGCACAAGCTGGGTCACTCATGGGCAACGGCACTGTAGTCAAGTCAGGTATTCACTGGGTGAACTTTGGTGGCACTTTGTCTGTGATTCTGTCTTTAAGAAAAAGAAGTAGCCAAATCAAAACCTGAAATCTGCTAAAAACGATTCTACAGAGTCTAAATATCACAGAGGCGATTGATGGAGACAGTTAATGTTTAAATGAGGTAAGATGCACCAGGTGTTTGGGGCGTGCGTAGGTGAAGGATCACTGTTTGTTTTATATGAACTGAAATAATAAATAATAATAATAATAATAAACCTTTTCTCAAACTGTCTTTAATGTTGTTTCTGCAGACTCGGGCCATCCTGCCCAGTTTGTAGGTGTGAGCCAAGGCCCTCGGTTATGGGAGCACAATAAAACGCCCCAGTACACCCTGTCACCATCCTGGCCCTACCGGATGCCCCAGAACTTCATCCAGCAGGGCAACGGAGGCTTCCAGCCCGGCAAGCCGTACGTGGCACAAGGTCAGACATGGTGAAACAGTGTCTTTATCGCTTCTGTCATTATGTCTTCTCGACGTATTTAAACAAACAACAGCGTGCAGATTCAAACCAGAAACACAAAATATAACGGACTGTAAACTTTTTGTTTCATTCATATATTTGTTCATCTTTCTTCAGGCTCCGTGGTGCATCCCAATCCCAACTTTCCCCTGGTCCCACACGTCAGACATCAAGTCAATCTGAATTTCATCCAACAGAAGAAGTGAATTTACGTCTCCTTTTTAGATTCGGTCCATGGTCAGTAACATAAAACGAAGCAGAACTATGTACTCTTTGCATCATTTGATCACAAGGATTTTTAAAATGAATTTTATCATTTTTGTACAGTTTTTATGTTTTATTTTTTGTCTCATTACATTGATTTGTGATACAAATGTCAAATATTTTAATACCCCCATTTTTGAGGGGGTCCAAAAGTGTTTTTATTTTATGTGTAAAGTAAGGAGGAAAAAAAATGTAAACCTTTATTTTTATTAGCTGTATTCATACTTTGCTTGCAAGAAGATGAAGGCTTTGAATAGACGTTTGTTTTAAAACAATCTAACATGTCATCCTAGGTATGTAGTGCCAAATGCAGGGATAGCAAGAAAAAAGGGAAAAAATTTTAAATATTAGGAAAAAAATCCAAAAAAAAATAAAGAAAAAAAACGAACTTTGTGTCTCATGTTTGGGTTTTTATGCTCCGCTAGAAAACTCATGTTCATATTTTTATTTAATTTGAGAGTCATTACTCAGACTGAATGGTTTTCATTTTCGAGGTATTTCCGAACTATTTTGATTATTGATGAAAAGTTAATTGGTTCTGGCATCTTAATTGTTAGGATTTTTTGCTTTTATGTTTTGATTAAACATCCGTAGGAAAAATAATCATTAGTTGCCGATTTTTTTTTTTTTTCTTTTTTAAAGTGAAAAGTTTACATTAGATTGTCTTAAATATCTTGTTTTGTTCAACCAACAAGTCTAAAACATGAAGATATATTTAATTTACGTTAAAAGATGTTTCCACGCTGCAGCAGTCGAGTTAAAATCCAGTGAAAGTATAATATACAGTGTGTGTGTGTGTGTGTGTGTGTAAATAGGATATGAAAATAGCTGTTTTCATGCAGTAAAGCCCTCGGTTAATATTTCAGAGTATTTGCAGGTTTTAAAAGTATTGAGTTAATTTTCTTCATTTTCCTGCTGAAATGCCTTTCAGAAGGTATTAAAGTCCTAAATTTCATGTACAAACATTGTTGTCATTGTTTTGACAGTTGGTCATTACTGCAGCTCAAAGTTCACCGTCCATCAATATATATATAATCAATCATGCTCAAATCAGACAGTGATTATAGAGGAAAAAACTAAAAACGGCAAAGTTTACTTCTCTAAACCTGCAAATGATCATTTCTTGTCACTCCAGTCAGTAGAAATGTATTTTCCTAACGCATCAGCTTGTCTTTTATTCTCTGTAGAGGAAGCCGGGATTCATCAGCGCGGCTACTTCAGGAGTCTAAATGTAAAGTGACAGTAAGATGCACAACATACTGTGTGTTCACTAAGTTTTGACACAACTATTGCTGCTGTACCTTTTCTAATATTTATGACATAGAGGGATGGATCCTATCGCTTTCTGTCACAGCAGTAAGACGTGATGGTCCTGTGAAGTGTTTCAGAGCTGTCCAGAGGATGTTTGGCTCTGGTTTATTGATCCTCATCGTGCACAGATTCATGATGCGATCGTATTCGTGAATCAGCTGGTTTTTTGTGGTTTCGTCCCTGTTCAGCTACAGAGGTGAAAGAAGAACATGTTTCGTCTTTAGTTCGTTTGTGAAGAGCAGCAGACGACTGACTCTGAATTTAATGTGAATTTGTTTTTACACCTGAAAACGTGCGTCTTCGTCACTGTGGAGGTTCCTCCGGAAATGCAGAACGTCTTATGAACTGGAGGAGTTTTCTGTAATGAACCTGTGAGAACAAACTGAGTGAAAATCAGAAACCAAACTTTCTCTTTTATCTCTCTAAATTGTCACTGGTCCAATTCCAGACACTGGATTTTTTCACTTAAAGGTTTTATGTGAACTTTTAAGACTTTGGAGATTTCAAAAAGTTCAAATTTCACATTTCAGTGGTTGTTAAATGCTTATAAGATTATTATTATTATTATTATTATTATTATACTTTAATACATTTCCAGATAAAGTGAGATTTAATGTCTTAAAGTAAACAGATGATATGTTTCTTATGTCTCACCTGATCTGGATCACTTTCATCAGAAAATATCCGGAGCAGCAGAGAAAACGTTGGTAATTTCAGTGGAACGTCATTTTTCAGGAACAGTTGAGTGATCTGAGATCGATGGATTGTCCCTCTGGAGGAGGAATCGAGAGCTGTCACTTCGTCCTCTGCTGCTGTCAGAGAGGAGAGCTGCCAATCAGACAGCTGGACGTTGACAGCCGAGGAGAGCTCGGCCTTATCTCCGTCCTCACACACACCTGTCTGAGAAAACACGGCGAGAATGGGTCATGAAGCTGAACTCTCTGTGGTGTAGATCATTTTAATTTATATTAATTATGAAACCACCACTTTATTTTATACTGTAAAAAGCCCTTAAATCTAAGGTGAAATGTGAACGATGGAAAATAACTGAATCGACACCAAAGCGAAGCTGTTCATGCTGCATAATCTGATTTTACATTGAATAATTTAATATTTAAGGTTTGTTTAAGTAGTTTGGCACATAATCCTGTAAATTAAAGGTAATCTGAGGGATTCAATTCAAAGATTGTTTGTTTAACATTTCATCACTTGCTTAAAATCTTGGTATTTTTATCTCTTTTCTCAGAGTTTGTTAAAACTTTGGAGCCATGTGTGATAAATGTTCAAGTCTGCAGATTTCTTTCTTTCTTCTTCTTTTGGTAAAACAATAATCAAATTATATACAAAGATCTAAAAGTACTTATTTTCCTGATTTGACCTTTTAATCTGAGTTTCATAATATAACCCCTGTATGTATAATCATAATCAGACTTGGCCAAGACAATTTCTCAGTACATGTAACATACATGAAATTACAATACGAGATGTGCAAATGAGTAAGTATTAAAAATTCCAGACATGATTTAAGACATAAAAAATAATCTGCTTTGAATAATAATTTGTCTTTTTTCCCACCAAGAAGTTTTTTAAGGTCATATTTGACAGAAGAACCTGCTCTGATGTCCCGGCGTCCCCTCCGTCTCCGGCGTCTCCGGGGTCGGCGATGTGGCTTTTTGGGTGAATGTAGGACCTGGAGCGATCACCAGAGGGAGCTGTTACACACACTCTGTCAGGAACCTGAAACACAGTCAACAAAGATGCACTCACCTGCAGTAAGTTCTCCATTTATCCTTTTTCTAGAACATAGAAAATGTGAATCAGGTGAATAAAGTGAAATAAAGTTTCACCTGGTTGATCGCAGCCCAAAGTGCAGAGTCCACTCTGTCCTGCACCTGTCTGGCAGACACCATCACACCTTGTGTCTCGAAATCATCAAACGTAGCTTCAACAAGAGGATCTTCTGTCTTTGACGTGTCTCTGTTTAGGAAAAACACGCCAAGACAACACACACACACACACGAGCTAAAAGCTTAAGTCAAGCCAGCTCCGTTAATGCTACAGTCACAGATACAGCCTCGTTATTACACTCACTCCTGCGGCTCCTCAATGAACTGCTTGACTTGTTTGCCTCCTATAATCTTGACAACAAGTCTGGGGATTGCATTTGTTCCAGACATGATGCCCGGGATTCCCTGGAGAAGGAGACAAGAGAGGCAGGAGATGCATCAATCACACACATCGTGATTGAGGGCTGCACAGTTCAAACCTTCAAACTGAGACTCATATCAGGAAAATCTTTTCTCAGATTTTTCATATACAGCATTAAAAAAAAACAACACTTTTCTTAAATTTCTGCATGTATATTATTACTTACCTACTACTGGCCTGCTGGATGTTGTCGGGTTGTTGTGTCTCTGTAAAGTGAAAACACTGTTTACTCTTTCTGCACCATGGTTACCGCTCTGTTCCCACCCCTGAGCTGCACCCTGCAGAGCAGCAGGAGTCACCTCAGCACACAAACACTGTCTGTGGTTCACACGAGTATTTAAACATGTGACCGGCAGGTAAAGGTGAAACAAAAGGAATAAATAAGACATTTAAAAGAGAAAAACATTTGATCCAACATTGTGTGTTTATGATTGCAAACATCAGTTCATATGTTGACAGCGTTGCCAATCTCCATCCAATCATGTGCATCATGTCCTATTTGTTCTCTTTGAAATGACTCACATATGATCATGTTAAGTCTCTCGTATGATGCGTATCACTTCTTTTGCAGGTATTTGGTCTGAAACCAACCTGAGAAGTATTTTGTGTGACTGCAAACAAGCCGTAGACGTGTGTACCATGAGAAGGAGCTCCAACAACACGCTGCTGTTTCAGAAGGTGAGTAAGCAAAAGAAACTCCAGTTTAATCTTTTCACAGTATCACTACAGCAAACTGCAAATGAATGTAGTAGAATATTAGAGTTATGTACAAGTAGAGTAAATGTACTCGCTGTTCTTTCCACATCTGTATCTGCCTTCTGGTCAACAACTGACAAAGGAATGAACTGGTTGTTCAACTTTAATTTCACAAAATCATTAATTAGAAAGATTGTTTTTAATTAAATTTCCAGAAGCGATAAGGAAACAGCTTTGTTAAGAGGCCTGAGTGGAGATAGAGAGTCTAATTACATTAATTAGTCTATACCTGGAGGAGAAATCTGAGTCAATAAGTTGTGCAACCCTCTAATCTTTTCATAGAATAAAGCAGGAGCTGGACCTCTGTAGGCCTTTAATCTGAGTCTGGAGCTCCGCCAGGTACGGCGCCGCTTCACCCCGTTTGATTTGCAGGAATTAACTTATTACACGGTCTGAATAAGTGTGGAAATGGCCGCTCGTTGTCAGTCCCTTCACGTCACAGACCCGTTTAAACGTCCCGCTACGGCTCAAAGTGTGAAAGTCAAACACAAAGTCCGGATCTTAACGATCAAACGAGCTGCAACGAACCAGCTGCAGGACGTTTGCTGCTGTGAGACGAGAGTCTGTTTACTGACAGAAGGATCCTCAGAGGCCCATCTGGTGAAATGATGTCCACATGCTGCTCGGTAATATTAACAGCAGATACATCATATAATAATAATAATAATTCCTTTTTATTTGAAAAACATCAAATGTTTATGTTCATATGTGGAATCATACCTTATAGTATGAAAGACAGGCATGAGCTATATTCTATAATTCAGGTATGTTAGCCTGAAGCTAAGCTAATAACCTTTGACTCAGTGCGTTTTCATGCATGCAACCAGGTGTCGTTGACCTTCTATCTGCCAGTTTATCAGGTCAATATCCACCTTTACGCTAAGATCGTGTATTACAGAAAGTGACTGGAGAAAAGCAGTTGTTGACTGCACCAAAACAAGATGTTTACACTGAATGACGGTGACAAACATCCACGTAGGGATGAGTTACTCTATAATACGTCACCTGGTTTCCTCCTTTGCTCTCGTGCAACATTAGCACGTCTCACGTCTCAGGATACACCTGAATATATCACCACTTTCATCTGGTGACATAGCGGTTAGCCACAGTTTGATATGCATTGATTAAGAATTATAATTACTTGATAACCTCGACTATGTTTCAGTCGTGTTTTTTTTAGGTTGAAGGTAAAACGTGTTCTGTTTAGTCGCCTCTCGGTGTCTCACAGATGCCGACTGTCAGCCTCATTTACGCACTTGGCTGAGAGGATCTTTGCACACAGGCTTTAATTGATTAGCAGCCCAATTAAAGAGCAGCGACGGGGGCCGAGTGTGGAGGAGAAGGTGACAGAATCACGGCGCCGTCCTCTCCCCCCTCCGAGTAATTCTTTTACTGAGGTCCTAAATCGGGTTTGCCTCGGACTGATAATGGATGTCTGAGCTATCTAAACATGCACCGGCTCGATCCCTCAGCTGAGATAAAGCAGACGAATTACACAAGTAGGAAAGTACAAGGAATAAAAAGCTCAGAACAACTCCTGAAGGGGTTCATCACAGGTTTTAGAGCATTTCCTGTTTTCAGATGTGCTGTATGTGAGCGTTTAAGAGAGAAAAGGACACAATTTTAGATGATTTTCAGAATGATAAATTGGTCATTTAATGGGTTATCTCTGTCTCGTTAACCTTCTCCTGCGTGCAAATGATGTGCTGGATTAAACAATGGGGTCTGAACATGGCGAGCACTACATCTCCTGACTGGCTGCGAGGAGACACACATTGATCAAAGCGTCACGTCCAGGATCTCCAACACTCCTGCGGCGCTCCGGGCCATCCATCACCAGTCCCTCCTCCGGTTCAGATGGCAGCGTCGTTTAACATTTTTATAAATGCCTTCTGCTCGACTTACCTGCACAGGAAATATGTGACATTATAATGTCCTTCAACAGTCTAATGGTCATATGTTCGAGGCTCCAAAGGGCAAACGATACTAAAGGTCTATATGCTAACACACCTGTGAGGCTCTTTACTGTGTTGGGGAACAAAATGTACAGTTTGTCATGATAGTGGTGCCAGAAAGACTAAGGTTCATCTTCTGGGAACCATAAATATCACAATAAATGGACTTTAGGAACAAAATGTGTGACAAATAATCAGCTCAAGGATTCATTTTCTTTCTTTTTCAGTTTTTGTGATCTAGACAATAAAAACTTTCTTTACTCGGTTTGTCTGAATCAAGGTGTCGATGGTTAAACTTCAATATTCAGAGAACATTGTGTGTCCCCTTCACACATGGCAGCCGTTATCTATTTACAACCTGGGTCCCGACCTGGTCCGAAAAACATCCGCCTTCAGAGGAGCTGCATGTTGCTGAAGGTCAAAGTGGAAATATTCCTCTCAAATATTCATAAAGTAAAAATGTTTTGAGAATATTTAAACTCTTTGAATGTCTGTGAATAGATTCTGTGCCGAAACTGAAACCAAATATAAATAAACAACAGGATGTATCAGTGCAGGATTATGAATCAATTTTTTTCTTTGGCAGGCTACAGCACAGTCAGGCCTCTCTATTAAGGAGGTGTCAAATGTGATAGGAGGGCTCTGCTCCGCCCTTCAGGGAGCTCGGAGCAGCGGCGACGCTCCGCTCACACTGTTCCCCGTGTTAAAATGCAAATTGCTTTTTGCTGACCCCTCTGCGGTGGACACGGAGGGGCTGCAGCTTTGAAAGTGACCTGCTTTTTTGCTTCAAAAGGCCGCACACTATGATGCAGCAGCTGCTGACAGGGCGCGACGGCTTAGCAGATAACAGAGCGGGAGGCAAACCCGGACAAAAACACAAAAGTATATCTTTAACCCTGTGAAGTCTGAAGTCAATTTGAGTTTACTTCCTCAATGACAAAGAGCCCTTTTATTCACACCTGTAAAGCTCTTTGATTCCTCGGACTAAAATGAGTCAGAGTCTTTATGGGGTAAAACAATTAAACTGAAATGACCTTATTTCATGTTGCGCCTTCTTATTTATATTATATTTTTAAACACTTAGAGGAATTTTTGGATCCCCTCTCGTATATAAAAAAATTAGCATATTAGCAATTAGCATTATCATCTACAGGCGACATCTACCTTTGACTGAAACGACCACCTGTCTGTAGTGTTGTAGCCAGCATGACTCCTCCATCCTACATCTCGAGGCTCCTTTATTCGTTGACAATATGAAATGTGATCTGGACCATTGACAGCATTGGATTACTGTAATTCCCTGTTCTCTTAGAAAGCGGGCTTTGCTGGTACACAACCCGCCCATTTTCAAACTTTTTTTTTTTGTTGCGACCTTGAACATATCTTCACCTAAAGAACGTACGACACTTCTGAGCTTTGATTCATCACCGAATCAATCAATTATCTCCTTCTGGCCCCAGAAGAGATTATTTGCCTGCTGTCAGGACGGTTGTCAGGCGACAGGATAACAAACGTCGGCTGCGTTGTGTACTTGGAGCGTCCGGCTGGCACAACGTGCCGGTGTGTCGGAGGCAGAGCTGAGAGAAAAAGGTTAATAAGGACATCTCTTCTTTACCGGAGAGACAGCGCCGTCACTTCGCCAGCGAGGGAGCCTCCAACAGGTCTCTGCCACATGCAGCGCAGGAATATTTTTGAATATTAATTGCACACTTAGTATGCTGTTGTCATATGGCTTTTATTAGTATTCCATCAACTCAATGAGGCGTGAAAGGGCCAGATGCTGTGTCCTCATCTATCCCAGATATATTCTTGTCTTTTGTCAGTTATTAGTGCATCGAGTGTCAGTCTGCTCATCAGTTCAGCGATCTGATGTCATGTATTTATTAATTGGGCCAGTGAGTTTAAAAATGGATTAATAACACTCAGGTCTGATCTACATTATTAAAGCGGGGGACCTGAGTGACTGTTTGCAGTATCACAGTACTTGTTAAGATGCTGTTGATCACCTGGAGGCTTTTTCTCACTTTTATCCACCCCTAACAACAAGTTCTACCTCCACCTTCATCTGAAGTGCACCGCAGTCAGTGTTGCAGCCTGCTGCATCACATTTCATCAGAGGCGAACGTATGAAGCAAAGTTCACTGACTGTTATGATTCTGAATTAGCATTTTCCAAACTTTTTGTGTGACAGAGCTTCATTATTAACCGTGATAACCTCATCCTGATCTCAGCCTACTACTAACTCTAACATTGACTCTGAAAAAACAGATTGAGGAGCAGCTTTGTATCCCTACATGGGAGGTGTCCCCACAACACTGTAAATACATAGAAAAACAAAACAGATTTCAAATATAAATCCTATGGATATTATTCAGGGAATAATTACTTTATTAAGCTTTTAAAAACCACAATGTTTATCTACTAATTGAGTTGCAGGAAACTCTTTGTTCTGCCAGATCTGCGTATTGCCCCTTTAAACAGATCTTTATGTGACTTTGGTGTTGTTGTTTTTTTTTGTTTTTTATTGATATTTATGTTGATTTACTGGTCATTTTTTAATGTGGTGACTTGTGTAGATGCTTGTAAGTGCTTTGACATCTTGTTTAATGGCTGCTTCAAACCAATTTCCTGAAGCTGACATACAGTACTGATGAGTTTTATTCACTCAGTGATTTACCTCAGTGGAAGTGACTTTTACAGCCGGGTTGGAGGTGAGAGTCAATGAAGCACATGAGTGGAGATCTTCAATAACATTATAACTCTCTTTTACTGCACTCCAGAGCTGCAAGCTGGTGGCCGAGATCCAGGCAGGAGGCAGGAGGAGCAGCGCCTCCATTTCTCCTTCGGTTTCTCTGGAACAACAGATCTATCAGATCTATAGCATTCCTTCTGACACCCACACTCAATGTTTGTCTGAATAGATCAAAGAAAAGGTCACATATGTTGATTAATTTAGACTTAATATTTCAACATTCTTTGGTTGTTGGAAGATTTGTGATTTTGTTCAGATATTTATGTCCCCGTCTGGATGATCATCACGTATCTATTTTAATTTGTCCAGTACAGTTGACTTTGTTACTGTCCCCTCAGCTTCAGATGTACTTTGTGTTAAGTGCTAATTAGTAAATATAAAACAAAAACAAAGATGGTAAACATAGTAAACATTATACCTGTTAGCATTGTCATTGTGACCATGTTAGCATTTAGCTCAGAGCGTTTTTAGCTGCATCTTCAATCATGTGAAACTGCGTCTCTTTTAATCAACACATTTGCTGTTTACAAGCGTAACTGCAGTGATTGTGTTGGTCTCAAAACACAGGTGACCTACACTCAATACTGTACCTGAACGCATCATGTATAGACAGACAACACAGCTGTCCATGTACGAGAATCTAAATCATTACTTTCTCACCTACACAACTTAATAAAGTGACATATTGCTGCTTCTTCTGTTTCCTTCATGTTGAACTGAGACTGGATGCTACAGCGACTCACTGTCGCCTCTCAAGAGCGGACGTGCTGCAGCTAGCTGGTTAGCATGATCACCTCAGTAGATATCTCTCTCTCTGTAACACATTTTAGTTACTTGTTCAATGTTTAAAACTGCAGTTCTGTTCAAATTTTACATATTTTACACCTTTAAAAAGAAAAAACAAATTTGTCAAAATTAAAGCCGACTAAAGGATGTCAGACTTGACTGTCACTAAGTAGCTGTGTTTACCTGCTGTTGTTTTTACAGATTTATAGCTATAGACACACACACACACACACACACACACGGCGACGGTCCCTCAGCTCATTAGACTTTAGATTGGAATCGGTGACGTGTCGGTTGTTGCGTCTGTACTTTATCCCCTGTAGGATGGCAGAGGAGGAAAATTGAAACCGCAACCTTTAGACAAGCAGACATTTAAGGGCTTGTCAGAGTGAGATAGGGCTCCCTGGTCCTGCCAAACCCTGACGGCCGACTCCATCACTCTCAATACCCTCCCTGTTACTCACACAAGTCTCCACTTTAAAACAAAAGGAGACGTGGGGAACAGATAACAGGAGACTCAGCTCAGAGACAGTATGAAGACATTTCAGACATTCACTTTATTTGTGTTAATTCAGCTGAATAAAGCCTTAAATGCAGCGAAGCGCGAACAGGAACCTATAATACCTTTGCATGTTTTATGAGGAAGGAAACACATTTGACACTTTTAGACCTCGAGGATACACATTTTGGGCTGTAACTAATGATTATTTTCATTATCGATGAATCTGTTGATTATTTTTTTGATTAATTAATTGTCAGAAAAAAGGTTGCAGTGTTTCCCAAAGTTGTTACGTATCTACGACATATTTTATCAACTGTTTTTCAAAGTCAACCACACTTTATTTGCAGGTGTAATTTGAGAAGTTGCCAGTGTTAGTGTTACTACGGTATATGTAAACTAAATAATTCAATCTTGAAATATAGATCCTATAAACTGATTTCTCCCACGGGGCTCTCAGCCTCCATATTTCACGTCTGCCGTTGGTATAATTCTTCCTCTTCATTAACACCTTCTAGTGGAGTCATGAGCTCATTATGGTTCAAACATGGACGTACACAACAAGACACCTAATGCATCATGTTACGATGATGATGGCTGTTGGGTAGGTCGTGGTCGAGCACGGCTCCGGCTCCAACAGGGAGGAGAATCGATCCAATTTTAGTTATATTCCTGTTTGTGAGGTCAGTGACGTTTTGATGCAGGCTTCCAGCCATTTCCATCAATGTCACTGTAATAAAATTAAATGAATGTGATTGCTGTGAGTAAATCCACATTATTGAACATCATTTTTAACCGTCCTGACATCCTGCTCTGTGTGTGTGTGTGCTCTCTATTTCAGTCCCTCCCATCGTTATATCCTCCGTCAGTTTGCAGAGATGGGGACGGTAGATGTCAGGAGACGAATGGTGTCCTCAGAGGAACGCGCTCACCGTTCACCTCGAGGGATCCCGATCCGACGACCGCAGGAAGGTCAGATGTTCACCCACATAAATATAGAGATTAAACCGCAGCTTTCACAGAAGTTATATAACAGCCATGCAAACAACAACAGACGCTGATGAAGAGGTGTGTGAGTTTATGACAGAGCTAAACTACCGTGATTGTCTGATCTGCCACCTATTATGAATCAGGCCTGATTAAAGGGGACATATCATCAGCACATGTCCAGCTCTATATTTATAATCTGGGGCTCTACTGGAATATCTTTGCATAATTTACAGTTAAAATCTCCTTATTGATCTTATCCTGGTCCTTTATGCAGCCCTTCAGTTCAGCCTCTGTCTGAAACAGGCCGTTTTAGCGCCTGTCTCTTTAAGGCGGCTTCAGGAAGCCTCCATCACCTCTAAAGGTAAACAAATACTAGTAGTACATCCGCACACGCAGGAGCCAAGATCAGATCCGAAATATGAGAGTGGACGACATGATTACAGACGGCCGTTTATGAACATGTCTGGAAAATAGAAAAAAAAACAAACGTTGTAAGTGGTGCGTTCAGGGGCATCTGAAACCTGAGCTTTTGTTTTACGGGGAAAATTTTCTTACAACTAAGAAATAAGAAAAAGCAGACGATGTTCTCTTTAGGTTTAGACAACTAAAATGGCTTATCTGTGGTTAGAAAATAAATGAGATTGTGGTTTGGGTTTTTATGGAAAAAAATTCAGCAATGACTTGATTTGTTTTTAAAGGATTACTATTTGTTTCAGTCATTAATACAACAGTGAAGGTTGGTGAAGTGCGATCAGGGGAACCTCCCTCAGTAACTGGACAGGGCGGCCCTGTCTGTGCAAGCCCCGGCTCCTCCAGCTCACCATTTGTGATAATTAAATTTTCAGAGAGCAGATTTTGTCTCTGCGACACATCTTGGGGGAAGCTGTGAAAATACCATTTTCCCTGCGAGGTGGAAAAGTGCCGAAACTAATGTGTTTCATCAGACCGAAGGCTATTCAAAACAATTCCCTTTGCCAGAGGTTTCCATTATCACACGTGTGATGGAGGACACCGAAATCTCTTCTAAACCAAAACTGTATGAAGCAATAAAGATTTTAAGCAGAAAATGTTGACTTTTAACAGGGATTTTCCTGCTTGTATTCAGACTTTATAGTTACACATTTTGAATCATTAACTACTCATAAAATCTGTCTGTTTATTATGCATATATATAAATTCACACAGAGAAAGGAGCGATTTCAAAAAACGGCACTGACGCTTTCGTTGAAACGTAATCGGATTAAAATCGAACCGACGGGATCATTAGTGATGTGAGGGAAACCCCCCGACATGTTTTCGCTCTCGGCAGCAGAAGAGAAATCGACTGTTTAATGATTCACGACGGTGGCGGCTGAAGGCCGGGAGTGACTTTGCTGAACGGGCTGAGACGGGTACCCTTGGAGTCCACTCGAAGGAGAGAGCACGAGGGGAATGCATTAATGCCGTATTGATCATAGCCACATTACTATCAGCTGAGATGAGCAGAAAGGTTGCAGTCGCTCACTCCGACTTTACCATGTGTGTCCACCTGACGTAAAAAATGAGCCGTGAACCCGTTTCTAGCATTATTCCTCTCATCTAACTACATATTTCAGTTACGAGCCTGTCAGGAGCCGTTTTAGGCTTTAAAGAGGATTCTGATAGAACAACATGTACATATGGATTACTGAAGGAGCCTCAAATCAAATCCAGTCCAATGTCTTACATTTCATTACGATGCAGAGTGTGCTGCAGTATTCAGTGTAATATCTGAGCAGCGCTGTGGCCAAATATCAGACAGCAAACAACAACAGCAGCTGAAAGTTACCCGTGCTTCTGCTTTATTTAGCTGTACACCACGAGTCTGTCTCCATATTTCTTTCCCTGTCGGCTCGTGTCTCTACGTCCTCACCTTGACCTTCTCTTTCGTCTTATTTTGATCCGTACTGTCAAGCTGGAAAAAGATAGACGTTTTTGCCCCTGTGAGCTTTATCAAACTATAATCACTCAAAAAACCCACCTTAACTGTTGGTGCTACAGATCAGTTATTAAACTGAGATGGTTTGGATCATTAGGCTTGATGAGGGGGATTCCTGCGCCAGATGTGCTGCGCCTCTGGACCAACTATGAGACAAACACATGAAAACATTAACTCACACGCTGACAGCATGTCTTTATGGCTCATCACTGAGAATAATTAGCTCTGCCGTCCTGGAAAACCCTCTGGGACGTGTGCGAGGGTGAATCCCCGTTAATGTTCAGGAATTCAACCGTTTCTCTACGACAGATCGTAATCGTAGACGATTAAAGTTTAACAGCCAGTAACGAACAAAATGCATCATTGAATAATAAATTTATGTCTACTGTCAATAAATATTGGCATTCATACACATTCATATGTGAATTTCATGCTTCAAAGGTGCAAAACTAAACCAGGTGTGTAAAGATAGCTGAGAACAGAATGACAGGTGATCGTCTCTGACAGCCACACAGTGTCCAGTGGACGTTATTAAAGCCGGTTGATGAAATAAAGAAGCTGACAGCAGACTGATGATCTTCATTGAGGAGCCAGTTTTTCAGAATACAGCCTTTTGCCCTCAAACGTGTGCAACCTGTCGCCGTGTCTCCAAATGTTATTGTGTTTCTGCTGCTGTTAAATTATCCTGCAGCTCAGAAAACGCTTCACGTAAAAGAAAGAAGAAAAGGTTGGGAAGAAGAGTGTAATTATAGGCATGTCGCATGTAGCTGCGAGGCTAAACGGCTGCACTCTGACTCTGGTTTCTCTATGGTTTTTTGTGCCTATTTTTAGGGGGACATATTTTCCTAAATGTATTGGTCTCAGTCTCAGTCCGGGTTGGTCTCTTAGTGTTTTTGACTCCTCAGTGTGCAGCCACTGCAGCTGGTACAAGGTCGAAGGTGTTAGCAGCGATGCAACAGTTCAAAGGTGAACGGAGAGTTAGTCTTTACCAGGTGTCACTTTGTGCAGCCGCGACAGAAAATCCCTGAATAAAACACAAAAGGCACCGTGACCTGCAAACGATAACATACACACACATCCACTTCCCAAATTCATCCTCATCTTTCTTTTTTTTTTTTCATTTGAAATATTAAGATCATAATACAAAGAGCAATGTCCATTTTTTAAATTAATCTCCTATCGAACGGGGATCAGATGTGATTAATGCTCGTCAGATCAGAGGATGCTGATCATGAGAGTGAAATCCTGAATTTTGTGTCCCCTGTAGCCGTTCAGAGCAGCACAAAGACTCGACTCTGTAATTCCTGCGCCGCTCGACTACAAAAAAAACAAACAAACAAACAAACAAAACCTACGTCAAAGGCAGCGAATACAAATTCATAAAAGTGTCATCCGAGGTGTTCGGCTTCGTTTAACTGTTATTTTAGTCTGCTGCAGCGTTTTACTGATCGAATCACAGAGCAGGCTTTGACAAACATGACTTGGGAGAATAAATGTCCCTTTGACCTACATTTTGAACAGGAAGCTGTTGATGTTGATAGAGAGCCTCAAACTGCATCAAGCAAATTCCATTTCATTGGTGGAAAATCAATATTTCCTAGTGTCCTATTTACCTGCAGGATATCAAGGGAGGAGTAGATGAAGGTTGACTCGTTCCTCACAATAACTTTAAAACATACTGGATTTAAAATCATCTATGAATCTGCTGAAGATGAATAACACGGTCTCATCTGGATTATATTATGATGTGTGGGTTTGTTTTTTCATTTAGGCAACTAAACTATACTTTAAGTCTGGTGTTATTCTATATTTCTATATATTAAATCTTTAAAAACAGGTTCAGTATGTAGTTTTATTTTGAAATAAAAGCCTCAGTAATTTCCTGTAACTTTCTGAGTACTTTAGATTTTAGCAAATGTTACTCAAAGGAAGTAATTTGTCGGGGACTATTTTCAGCAGTGGATGAATACACATTTTGCTTCACTTGTGAGTATTTCGTTAACTATCCTACTTTTCCACAAATGCAACACAACGTTTTGATGTTGCGTTCATGTCATTTGGGATGGATGGGAAATATTCTCATGGTGACAACTTGCAATTTAAGTCAGATATATCGGAGGTTTTGGAAAAGACTGTTGTCGTTGTCATGACTACAGCTTGAATGTTAGTGTGAATAATGCTGACGATGAGGGGACGATAACAGACATCAAATAGATACAAATTTTAGTTTTTCACAGTTTTAGATTTCACTTTTTTTAATGACATCATCTTCATCTCTGCAGTGATTTAATGATCCCTGACTGGAATATGAGCATCAACAAATGTTTATCTTAATGAACCGGCTCCTCGTTTTTGTATAAAACTACAGGAAGCCTTTAACAGTAAGAGGTTAGGGTGGATTTGATCCTCTGTGCTGTAGACCATTTGTTGTGGTTTTTCCAACCTTAAAGCCAAATAAAATGGGAAAATGGTTCAAATCTATGTTAAGGGATTAAAATATAACCTGTCTGTCTTCCAGAAATTGGCCCTGCGTGTGTTGAGACAGCAAATAAAGGACATGAGCATTAATTTCATGAGAAAATGTCACAGAAAAGGGCAAGAGGTTGTGGATAAGGATCACGGAGAGCGTGTGTACTGAAAGTGAATCCACTTCCTGATTCTCAGCTCATCTTAAGGGTTGCTGAGGATTAAGATCCGACATGAGAGAGGAAGTGTGACCTTGATGGTTTTAGGGAGAGAAAATGACTTTTCATCTACGGCTGACACGCAAGAGCTTAATTCAGGCTACTGCTGGATGGAGGGAGGATACAGAGAATGGATGAGCACAGAGGTGGAATCAAGCATTTGTCTGGCTCAGGTCATATCTGATTAAAGTATACGAGTCCAGTATGAGGGGTAATTTTCATCAGGCAGCCAGATAAGCCAGAGCCGCACGGATGGAGATTCTTTTGTTATTCAGCAGGACTCGATCACGGGTGTGTGTGTCCTCCGCTGCTGTCACAATCCCTGCTGATTAACACGGGAATAGAGAGGATGCTGCGTTCCTGTTCCCCTTTAATTCTCCCTCTGCGTCGCTACAGAGTCGATCAGTGTCAGGAAGTCACATAAATTGTTCGAGCCCTGAAACTAAAAATCGTCCCCTTAATTTGATTTATGTGCTCAATGTCCTTATTTCATACTCTCAATTTATTGATTTGTACCCTTGATTCTTTACCGCAAATTAATCATTTGTACCATCATATTTCTGGTCCAGATGTGAACGTTTTTTTTTAATGATTTAAGTCTTGTTTCCCTGGTTGGAAAAAGTTTATAGTTATGTAGTTGGAAGAGGCTGTTTTTTATTTCATGTTTCCTGTCAGATAATGTTACATGACCCACTTCTACCGCTTGGATAGAAATTAAATTCAGTATCAGTTATTTATCTGGTTTGATAAAATGTCAAAGGTGTAAAAGACTGTATAAAACTTATAAACCACCGAGCTTTAAGGGCTGTTACGTGGTCGGCGCGAGCTTTAAAGTTTACGTTGTTGAGACAATCTTCAGTTTAAATCAAATAATACTGAAATTCTGCATCAACTTTGTGCAAAATTCAGAAACTTTGGCACCACATTTTGGCCTTGATTGTGTGTTTTGAGTTGTGATATTGGCCTCTTCTCCGTAGCAGCCGAGGCTCATGGGTTTTGTAGTATTTAGAGCAAAATCTGCAAAACATGATTTAACCATAACATAAACCTATGAATCCCGTTTTTCAATGTGCGGTAACATTGAGGAAATTGTTTTGAAGTGACTCTTAAATGTTCTTCACAGACCTGGTTTTGAATGAACATACAAATGAATTGAATATTAACAAAAACCTTGTTGTAGACATCTCTTAAATATAGTTTGTTCACCTTTATATTTATGATTTATTATATGGACTATAAAAAGTTTCCTCTCTCTTCTTACCCGGCAGCACGTACACAAAACCCTTGAGACAAATTAACAAACTTTTCAGGGGATTTCTGTTTTGCATAAACCATTTTCACGTTCCCAGAGGATTATCAGACTAAAATATCTCCAGCAGCAAACGTCTTGTAGGACAAAGGAGAAAACACACGAGCAGTTTCATGGACAGCAGGTTCTTTCTGTATGATGTTGGTAGAAACATATTAAACATAAATACAAACACACGCATGACCAAAATACAACTGTTTAATGTCAGTAGGTAGGTCAGAGTATAATTAAATCATCACTACAGACGATCAATGGTTGATGATTGGAAAAGGAAATAGGGTGTAACTTTTATCAATAAATCAAGCTATCGTAGCGTATTATCCGTGTTGCACTGTTCATTTTTATTTTGCCTCCTCTTCATAGCTGTTTCACAAAAAAACAAAAGTTTGCAGACAATTATGAGACAGAAATCGATGGTACAAATACGTCTTTTTGAACTGTGAGACGTTATTGTCCCGTTAGCAACAGAGCTACGCGTACGGGCTACGCGTACGGGCTAACGGCTTTGCTAGCTTGTTTGCTCGGACAGATTTATTTTCCCTTTTCAGTAACTTTTTTTATTGAACACTGTGTGTGTGTGTGTGTGTGTGTGTGTGTGTGTGTGTGTGTGTGTGTGTGTGTGTGTGTGTGCTACACTGTATATTACTTAAATAATTTCTGTACGAAGTCAACAAGTTTTAACATGTAACACAAGCTAACGAATAACTGAAAACTGAACTGTGTTCCTGCACACGCTCACTAGCTTACAGCTCTCTAGAGACTGAAAACACGGTTGTTGTTGTTGTTGTTGTTGTTGTTGTTGTTAATCTTTGGTTTCTGAACAAACTACTGTGACTGTAATCTCGGTGATGAAGGAATATGTCACGCAGTGCGACGGTGTGACTCATTTAATGTGTTTTTAAAAGCTTTTTGACAACAATGGAGGTCTGAAGAGGAATAGGATATATCAGGCTTTGGATTATGATCTTTTAAATATAAAGTAAAACTGTCTGAACATACTCGTGTACGGATCCATCGGATCCATGCTGTCGGTTATACCCCGTACGTCATTGGATCCGAACACTGTGTGTTTCTCTCTTCCTTCTTTTTTTTTCCTGGGAAGACGAACTAGACTCAATTAAGATCACATCAGCCGCTCAAAGATCGGCTCAGAGGAAAAGTATTGGACTCACTGACCCTTAAATCAATCACGGCATTCAGTGAGTCACTGCTGACGCCACCGTCACAAACGAGGAGGACACACGTTTTATTTCACAGATTTTCAACATCGTCTACAACACTGAAAATGGACGTGGTGTTGTAGCTTAGCTTGTGTATTGGAGCGTTTATCAAATGAGAAATTATAAATGTGGGCCGATTAGAATCAAACTCAACTCTACGTAATGTTAATGTTTATATTTAAGCAGGTAAATATTAATCATGTGGTAAAAAAAAACACAGTTTAAATTTTGTCATCTTCAGTGACAAATTGTGTAAAAGTTTTGACGTAAACTATGAAAGTCAAAACTTTGACATCTGTGTTAAAGATAAACATGAAATAATCCAACGTACACGTTGAACGCGAACCAATCACCGATCAACTACCAACCAATCAATATAGTGCTACATGCTGCTTTTTCACTGTGATCTTTATGAGACGTGTTACATGCAGTCTCTAACATACGGTTACGTCAGGTAAGGTCATAAATACTGAAGCTTAGGGTTAGGGTTTGTTTGTTTCTATACGTTTAGCATGTTGTATTAAATATTACACTTTCCATTTCTGAAACTGTCTTTCACGTTTCTTTGGTCCAAATGGATATTAAATAAAATATTACAACTGGTTTCACATATCTGGACTCAACCAAACAAAACGCCCTGAAACAATGAAGCTGATATTCAAAGATTGGAAATCAGCATTTATTAATAATTGTTTAAATTATTAATAAAGTGTTTCCAATGCTTCTTGTTGTAGGTTCCTGTCTGACTGTAACTGAGCTTAATGTTTGTAAATCCAACCCAGTGGAGTCAGAAACAAGATGCTGAGGTGGATTAAAGTCATGAACTCACCTGAGTCAGGTGAACATCCATCTCAGGTCCTCAGAAAGGACCAACCGGGGGGCCTCAGGGTCTCTGTTCTCCTCATTTCAGCTCCGGAGGCGTCGTGACTCCTCCATCTGTGCTAGCTGCATCAGGACCAGGACTCTGTGTCATCATCATCATCATCATCATCATCATCATCATCACTGCAGGTGATCTCAGCGGGGACGCCGGAGCTTCAGTCACAGATGCCTCATCCAACATTTACGCGTGTTGACATCGTTTCAGACACTTTTCTCTCCTTGGATTTTTATTTTTTATTATTTCTCTTTTAAGAATGACCACAGCGTGTTCACACACACACACACACACACACACACACACACACACACACACACACACACACACACACACATCATCCTGTATTGGTGCGTAAAAGCAGCGCCGCCCGTCAGTGAATGACGCGCTGTGCGTCTCATCAATGAAAGCAGGGGAAGTTTTCAGAGGCGCTGAAGATCAACTGTCAGACGGAGACTTTAACACCTGAGAGGACCTGTTGGATTATAAAACACACACAACCTTTCACAGTCAAGGACGACAGCAGGTTTGGACGCTGCTGCTGTGTCTGCTTCTGGTGCGTCTTCAGCGGATTGGTGACCCCGCAGTTTCAACCTGTCCTGTGGTGATTACACTGCAGAAACAATGTTCCTATGCAACACGAGTGCCATCAAGGACTGGAGCTATTTTCTCTCACAGATTTTGCCTCTAATAAATAAAACAGGCTTGGTCAACATCGACAAAGCGGAGGCTGTGACGACCACCATGGTGACGGCTCTGCAGCCGGACAGCGCCATGAGCGCCAGCAACCCGCCGCTCAACTCCAACCATACCTCGGGCATGGAGCATGTCTTTCAGTACTCCTACTCGGAGAGTGACCTGCTGTACACGGACAACCGGACACCTGCACGGGACTCCATCCCGCTGCCCAAGGCGGTCCTCTACCTGGTCATGGCAGCGCTGGTGGTGGTGGCGGTGGCTTATGCCATCGTTGGACACCTGGTCAAAGATGTGGTTAATGACTTTGTAGGTATGTGACCCCTTGTCGTGTGTGTGTGTGTGTGTGTGTGTGTGTGTGTGTGTGTGTGTGTGTGTGTGTGTGTGTGTGTGTGTGTGTATTAATTAAAAGGAAGATGTAAGAAATTACTGTGGGAAAAGGTGATTAAAATAGTTATTAATATAGATTTAAAAATGAATAACATTCAGTCAAATATTAGGTAAATTTACCTTTTTGTCTTAATTCTGTATTATGTACCTGGTTCCCACTTTGAGAATCAATGTTTCAAGGTAAATATATAGACTTAAAACGCATGCATCATCCAAACATCTTTTTTGGATGTTGTTTTTCTCTTCTGGGATCTGGATGGATGGATGGATGGATGGATGGATGGATGGATGGATACGGGAACATTCATCCAAACATCTTAATTTATAGATGGATTAAGTGAAATACAAACAGGCAGGTTCTTTATTAATTGAATATGTACACTGACAGTTGTTTTGGGAATGACAGCAGTAAGAAGTGAAGAGTACTTCACCAGTTCCCAAAAACAGTAAGAAACTAATTTTGATGCAGATGTACAGTAGCTCTGCTCTCGTATCAGCAGTGACCTTGTGAGGCAGACGTGCTGACAAACGATCAGCACGCGTCCGTGTGAGAAATGGAGAGGAGCTCTGCTGTTTTCTATTTCTGAAGAGCTTCCTGTGAGCGATACATAATGAATGAATGAACGAAACAATGAGTCTATTTTGAGGAACGCTGTCATCTCATAGCGCTGACTCAACCTTTATAGTCACTGTATTACATCAGGTGATTTTCACTCAGTAAGTTTAATGTTTCCACCGAGGCAGGTCAGGACAGGAGGGCACATTAACCAACTGAAACCACTGAAAATGCTCCTTCATGATTGGTTGGCATGTGTCACCCAGTTTAACTACCAACTGTGTTTCTTCTTTGTTGCTCTGTGTTCAGTTTAAAAATGACTCGTTTGACTAGTTTAAAAAACTACAGAAACAGACGTAACAATTTGGACCCATTTTCAACAGCGGTAAGTGTCATCGTTAATCAAAGTATCCATTATTAATATTTACTTACATAAGGAAACATGTCATGTATTACTGCACAGGTGGTGGTGGTGGTGGTGGTGCACAGGGCCTTAAAAAGGCTCAAGCCGGCCCTGCTCTGTGGCAGCGACATCATCACACCTGTCCACCTGTGTTTAAATGACTGGCTCAGGCTTTTTGCTCTGTCTTTATCATTTCACCAGGCACAGAGGGGGACTGTGTGCAGAGTCTCTAACATGCCTGCTCTCTTGCTCACTGCATGTAGGTGGAGGCAGGTCGATTGTTGCTGAAGGTGATGGCGGCGAAACCGGCGAACCAGGTAAAAACATGGCTCACATGGGTCACAGTCTGCAGCACTTAGCTTTGCCACAGAGACATGCCGACCTCCTTTTTCCCCCTCCTCTGTTCGGCTGTAAGAGCTTATCTATCTGTCTTCCTTCTTCACCTCCCTGTAGTGCGCCTGATCTTACCACCTTTGTTCAAAAATACCCACCAGCACACAGGAGACACAGTGTTTGGGCTCCTGGGGTTTGTGCAGAGGTGTAAATGTGGAGGATATGTGTATTTTTTTGCAGTTGTTTCTTTGTCACCAGAGGACGGTTCGGTTGTCAAGTCTCCAGGTCACAGCATGATGCTTCACTCTTCTGACATCTGCAGTCTGTTATAGACATGTTATGGTCCAGATATAAAGAAAATAGAAATTGCACATTTAAAGGGTAACACCGCTTTACTGCAGCTTTGGGTCTTATGTAGTTACATAGTTTTTGCCATCATCATCATCAGATTGATTCGTCCTTTAGTACTTTTCCTGTGCAAAGAAGGATTAGTACAACTAGATATTGATGTATTACTGTAATGTTATGGTGCATTGCATTGCAGAGGGATTTCAGGGTTGTCTAATGATGTGATCTGTAATCATAGGCTACTTATTCTTCACTGCGTTGTCTCTGTATTCGCTCAGCTAAATATGTGCTTAGTTTTGATTCTCAGAGACTAAAACAAATGTGTGTGTGTGTTGGTGGAAACTGTCTTTATGTGCAGGTTGTTTGATCTTTGTAGGTTTCAGTAATCTTATTTTTATATATACCATACATCTATATACCAATCCTATTTTTGTTGCGGTTGTAGAGACGCTGTCTACGCTGTAGTAGACAATGTACAAACAAATATATATATGCCATCTGAATAGTTATAATCACAAACAAACTACACTAAGAGGATATAAAATGTATATAGACTTCAGACATATCCAAACAAGTATTTTCCAATAAGCATACAGTTCAGAATGATTTCAGCCCCTTATGCTCGAAGCCTTGAATGCACCACTTGAGGGGGATTTAATCGGTGGTCACAGTCTGGTCATGTATCAGCTCTGTGGGTCTGAGGAATCCTGTTACGCCTTCAGTCTGTTCGTCACACTCTCAACTGTCAGCCTTAATCTCAGCTCCTCATCTGACAGAACAATGATTGATGTGTCCCAATTCAAAAAGGCTCAACCAGACATGATGGGGCTGCTTTGCAGAAGACGTCTCCCCCCAGAAACAATTTTATGGTGCTTTGCCTCTAATGGAATTACAGAGGCCGAACCCGAATCATAACTTTGTGTCAGATGAAGTTTGTGCTCTTGCTCTGTGCATGTTTTAAATACTGAGCTTGCTTGTTTTCCCGCTGTGCATGAATGTTACAGCTTGTATGTGGTCACGCTTTATACCTCCTCTCCCCCGAGGCTGCAACACTTAAGGCTTGTCATAAACCATAGTGATTTTGTTTATAAAAGTAAGCTCTGCTTAAGAACTAAAGTAAAGTGTGAAAAGTAAAAGTACTCATTGCATCTCTGAATATGCAGATTTTTCACAGGACATAAGTAAGAAAAGGAAGGAAAGTACTTTGTGTTTACCTGCTCTTAGAAGATTGAAAATAGTGGCAGAAAGTAAACAGAGTATCTTTGTGGTTTTGGACTGTTGGTCAACAAAATACGACATTTAACGGTGTAACGTTTGTCGGAAATGATCAATAATTAAATTGTGAAAACAATTAATAATAAATAAACAGACCAAGACACCGTTCACACACAGAGACAAGGAAACATTTACACAGAAAGAAAAGAGACAAGGACACCGTTCACACAGAAGAAGAAGAGACAAGGACACCGTTCACACGGAGGGAGAAGAGACGAGGACACCGTTCACACGGAGGGAGAAGAGACGAGGACACCGTTCACACAGAAAGAAAAGAGACAAGGACACCGTTCACACAGAAAGAAAAGAGACAAGGACACCGTTCACACAGAAGGAAAAGAGACAAGGACACCGTTCACACAGAAGAAGAAGAGACAAGGACAACGTTCACACGGAGGGAGAAGAGACGAGGACACCGTTCACACGGAGGGAGAAGAGACGAGGACACCGTTCACACGGAGGGAGAAGAGACGAGGACACCGTTCACACAGAAAGAAAAGAGACGAGGACACCGTTCACACAGAAAGAAAAGAGACAAGGACACCGTTCACACAGAAAGAAAAGAGACAAGGACACCGTTCACACAGAAGGAAAAGAAACGAGGACATTGTCACACAGAGGGAGAAGAGACGAGGACACCGTTCACACAGAAGGAGAAGAGACGAGGACTCCGTTCACACAGAAGAAGAAGAGACGAGGACACCGTTCACACAGAGGGAGAAGACAGACACACATCAGTTTATAAGACACTACTTACATTACATACAGAGACAAAAGAAAAACAAAAAAACAAGCCAATACATGATACTGTCACCACACACATTGGTAATATAAAATATATAGGTAAAATATGGGTAAAATATGGGTCAAATACAGGTAAAATATAGGTAAAATATAGGTAAACGGAGTATTATGTACTTGAGTAGAGTGCTTGAGTAAATTCACTCACTTACTTTTCACGTCTAGATAAAATATCTGCATTTCTTTACTCAAACAAAGGCAGCATCAATAATGTCTCTCTGTCTGTCTTCAGATTGGGTCTTTGGCTCTCGACGAGTTTCCAACCGCAACAAGACTGAAATCAACTGCATCACCAACAACATGAATGAGACAACAGAGTTGGGTGAGAGGCCACATCTGGTGGAAATGAGCTACATATCCCTGAACCACACTAACTGTCTGAGCTCCAACAGACCGGAGGAGATCGTGGTCACCGTGGACGAGACGCTACAGCACCACCCCCGAGATGCCCACTCCGGGACTTAACCGTTGACCTTTTGACCTTTCCTGAGAAAAATAAAGCAGCGTATTTGCTTGCGTTTCTTGTACAAGTGGATTTACAAGTCTGTCGTGAATATGAATCGAACTTCTATCCACTGTTTCATCACCTGCAGGTGGACTAAAATACCTGTGAAATGTTGGGCAAGAAGGGACTTTAAATAGTCAACCTGAGCTGGAGTATTTGGAGGCATCAGACGCTGATGCTCTGTGTCTCCTATTTGTGGAGATGAATGGAAAAGATGGCTGCATTTTTTTTTCTGGACAAGCAGTCAAATACGTGTTTTTCTTTTTCTTAGTTTTGTCCTCGTCGTACTGCTTCTTTTTTTTTTTTCCAAGTGACCCCTTAAGCTTTTAATGTAAAAAAAACACTCTGTTAATGTGACACAAGCAGTTCACTGTAACCACAAACAGCATGTAATCAGTCTAAATATAGTCACTTCTTATTGTAATATTACTACTAGATAAGGTTAAACATTTCACTTAATATCACATCAACCATTTATTTTTAACTTCTCTTGATGAATAACAACATAAGTTTATTTCAGTTTATTTATGATTATCGTACAATTTGTATCAAACACCTCAAACACACGTTACAAGAAGGCAACAGGAAATCAACACCTTCTGTGTTTAGTGTAGTAACGCTGTAATTACTGGTGGCAAAAAAAACAAAAAAAAAACACGTTTCTCTACACAGTGATCAAACTGTATTTTGTATCGTCATGGTGATGTGAAAAAGTGCTAAATCACCTTTAAGAGCTATGATTACACTCAAATGCAAAAAATTAAATTGAAAAGTAGCAAAGCCATTGTTCTTATGAAAATAATTTAATAAAACTGAGTAATTTCAGTGTTCGTTTGATTAATAAATGTATTTTCTTTTTGGTTAAATGTCTGAAAATGGCATCACTACTGAAGCGTCTGATCTTCTTTTTTTAATGTTTAATATTTCATGTGAAACGGCTTTTTTTAAAGCCTTTGTTTACCTTTGTTACCTCACTATCAAGGGCTACGTATTGCTGCTGATGAGTTCATGACACCACTCTGAGCTACAACTGTGCATGCTGTGATTATTATACTCTGCACAAACACTATTGTAAACTGTGCAAAAAGTGAAACAGAAGAAGAAGAAACTCATTTTTTATTCTCAACGAAAAAAACATAAACAGAATACCAAAAGAAAAAAATGTACCTGCTATACCTGAAATGATGAATTATCTGACTCCTACACATATTTGAGGTTAAATGTTATAAAGTGGGTTTTAAGGGGGATGTTGTTTGACTCTGTAGCAGTGATGAAAACTCACAATCTGAACCTGCAAACAAGCTCATTTCCTTTCATTTAATAAACACTCGTGGGCAAAAGAGATTTTGTTAGTCACTTTTTTATTACTTTGATATTATTGACTCATGATTTCTGGATATGTGTCTGCAGTGAAAGACATTTAAGGTCATTCGACCACATTTCACTTCCACGTTTTATTACAAGTAAACTCATTGTGCTTTAAAAAGTGCTTTCATCATATTTCGTTCTGTTGATTTTACCAGCTCGTATGTCATCTGCATATAAATGATTAGGAGGAGGGGTTCAGCAATCAGGATCACTTTCTAACAAAACTGGACTGTGCCCTTTTGAAAAATAATTTTCTATATACTGATTAATTCCACTTCACCTTTTTATCACCAACACTGGCAGCCAAAATGAAAATCACCTCCTTCTGAAAGGAGAATGTGGAACGGATGACCCTAATCTGACAGCATGTACATGACAATAAATCTTTCATGGCATTAAAGCACCTTCGCAGGCTGAAATATATTTCTGCTTTACTGTATTTTACATCTGAGCGTGGTTGCTGCCTGTCAGCCACCCCTCTCATTAAAGACGTGCATGACACAGGAGCTAATGAAAGGGCAGCGAGGATCGCCAGCGGCTCTGCACACACAGGTAACCATCTGTTCCAAAAAGCTTTCCCCATGCTAGCTCAGTGAGACCTCCTGTCACCTCTGCAGCTTCGTCCCGAGAGCCGTCACCGTGCTTGACTGGTCCTGCTACTCACTGAGCACCCAGCTCGGCATCCGACAGGCTCCTCTATACATGCTGCCACTCTGAGCACGTAGTTACTCATTTTATTGCACCTGAGCAGCATTTGTATGATCTTGTACTTCAGGAAATATCAGGCCAGGTCTTTAGATTTCTACAAATCACATCTATTGCAATGAATATTAAATTCGAGGACTTTAAACGACATTAGCTGGTGAAGAAACCCTGATAAATTGTGCCAGTTGACCTCAACTATGGGGCTGGTTGGTTTCTTTTCTTTTGTCATGAAATAACCTACTTTCAACTCATTCAGAACATAAATTTATCTTTATGAAATATTAATTATTAACCATTGTGATCTAATTCAAGTTTATCAATTAAAATGAACAAAGTAGTTTTTGCAATAAACTGTCACTGCAAAGACAAATCTTGCATTTTAAGGATATAGAAGGAGTAGTTCACCTGTGGCACATGCATGATGTAAAAATGTCTGTATGTCTGGAGAGTCATACCTTGTAAACGGTCCCTTTCCACGATGTCCTGTTGTCTGTAAACAATTAGAAATGTTGAAACAGTGTGTGTCAATAAGTCTGTGTGTAAATTCCTCTTCATTTGCTGTACTTTGTGATTAAAACGATCACCTAATGATGCAGAAAATCTACTCTATTCAAAAACTTTTTATCCTCATGAAATGTTCGTTCTTCCCTCTTGACTTTGGGGAGAGCTGTAACTAAACACAGACATTTTTCATCGTGACAGCAGGTCCTCCTCATTGTTTGTGCTGAAAGAGCGAAGCAAAGCGCACTAAATTATTGATCGTTTGAAAATGTCTCATACGAGTGTGAGCTGAGGGTGACTGCAGCGAAAAGTTTCACCCTAAAAACTCTCTACATTCAAAAGAAGGAAATGTCATAACTTTGTTTGATATTGAGCCTTATTGTCGAATAAAAGTTGTGTGTGTTTCATCACATTAGCTGGTGTGAGCAGGAGGCCTTTTGATTCAGGTCCATTAAGTGTGTTGTTCCTTTAATCTGTCACCTCCACATGCAGCAAAAAAAAAAAGATGACCTTTTAAACTGAGGTCAATTTGATATTCAGGTTTACACACAGCAAAGCAAAGTTAGTCATAATTTATCAACTTTTGTTCATCCTTTCCTCAGATTGCACAATAACACAAGTTAAGATTTTACAGGGTTATAAAAAAAAGGCAAAAGTGCCCTCAAGTGGCTGAACGGTAGAATTACACGACATCCACAAACACAGTGGAATATGCTCAAAATGAGTGTTAATGTGCTAATTAATTAGAAACTTCTGATGTCTGATATAAAACGCAATCACACATAATAATATATATATATATATATATATATATGATAATTAGAGCCATTTAAAATAATGACAACTTTAATACTTAAG
This sequence comes from Pampus argenteus, assembly GCA_036937835.1. Lineage (NCBI taxonomy): Eukaryota > Metazoa > Chordata > Actinopteri > Scombriformes > Stromateidae > Pampus > Pampus argenteus. Next base: position 22,818,706 of record CM072870.1, read on the forward strand.
ACTGAATTACTATATATGTGAATATGTCTTCCACCATTAGACAAGGATGAGAAACATACATGGACATAACAATGAGAACATTTGATTTGGCAATATAAAATGTATATGCTCATTATGCAAAGTTTATTTAGTTATAAAGACTCATATCCAGACACTTTAATATATTATTAAGGTCCTTCTATGAGTGTTTTAACTCACTGGTAAATTTATATACATATAGAAGTTTAGAAAACTACATTTGTGCAAGTTTTTCTTCATTTTCAGCTGAAATCCAGAACTCATCCACATCCCACAACAAAAAACCCTGTAAGTAAGATGTCTCAGTTCAAGGTGACGGCTCCAGGTGTGAATGAAGGAGGGTTTCTCCTCATCACGACCTGCTGCCATCATGGACAAAGTTTGGATTTCTGGGAAATAGCTATAATTAACCGTTTGGCACAGGAGGACCTGCCATACAGCAAATTGAAAAGCACTGAGGATGAGCACCGATCTCTGTAGCAACAACGTACAAAAAGACTGAAGAAGAAGAAGATCAGGTAATTTCATTATGTCCCACTCTGAAACAGTCTCCCTTTGTCCAGTCATTAGTGAGACACGTATGCCGTGTAGTTTGGTAGAATTGCTGAGATAGTTCATTGTGACTTTGTGAGGAAACAATGAACAAGTGTGATTATCACCGAGCTACAAACTCTAAGAGGTTATGTTATCCATAAAGCACATGCATTCAGTCCATCATAGCATTTAACTAAAACTGCACCCAGTCAACAGTCAATCAGTTTTAACTGGTGCATAAAATACTTTTTAAAGTATTATTTAAGAATGAGGACATGACAACAACATATCACATTCAATTGTTATAATAGACTTGAATGTTAACTGCAGTAAGTTAAAGAAGCAAACATGAATCTGTCATGAAAATATCATAATTCTTAAAAATTGCTCATTATTCAATCAATAAACAAATCATGTTGCACCAATGAGGTTCCAGTAGGTTAATTCATCCTCATAAAGTACAAATACCTCAAAATTGTACTTTAGCACAGTAGCCTACTACTACTTAGTTACTTCCCACCCCTGAAGAAAACGCTAATACTTTGACGTACTTCTTCTAGTACTTTTATAATAATAATATGCAAAAAGGAAATAAAGGGAAACAATGATAATATATTCCCTCGGCGTCAGTACAGAGAGGCGGGGCCGCTAACGCAGCCCACACACGAGCCACAGCCCTGACGTTGCCATAGCAACGGCCTGCGGAGTAGGGGGACGCTTTGAGTGGCTTCTCATTGGTCAGCTAAGTCCGTCATTCGCTCTTAATCTTCACGCTGATTCGTTATAGTTACTGTCACTCCTACAGCCTGCATCGTGATTGGCTAGCTTCAACATTAGATGCCCTCCTCCGTGAATAAGCTCTTGCAGCTGCAACACAAGTCTGAAAAAAGCAAGTAGAGGAGGAGGTGAGTGAAAGAGGAGCAGTTTGGAAAGTTTCTAACATTGTAGTCCTCTCTTGGCTGAACGTTGGAGCTTCACGTTTAGTTGGAAGTATTTAAAGCTGGAGAAAAAGTTGACGAGATGTAGGAAGCGTTTGGCCGCCGGAGTTGTTGCTTCACGATGGAGGAACCTGCGACGAGGCAAGTGGTAAAACCGCGACTCGTTAGCTAAGTTACCGTTACTGTGTGATATTGTCGTCGAAAACCGTTAGCTTCACATACTTTTAAAGGTTGGAGCTTTGTGAAAAGTACAAGAGGTGAGTGGTGTGTCTTACTAAACATTTACTTTATCCTTCACAGAGAGTTTGAGATGTCCCTGTCAGACGGCACCTCCGACGATGATGCGCCCTTAATGTTACCCGCAGAGGAGGGCAGCGGCCACGGCGGGAGCATCCGGAAGGTGAGACACACGCATACGGTATACACACATATACACATGCGGTATACACACATATACACATGCGGTATACACACATACACACACACACGGAATACACACATACACACATACGGTATACACACACGGTATACACACATATACACATACGGTATACACACATATACACATGCGGTATACACACATACACACATACGGTATACACACATATACACGTACGGTATACACACATATACACATGCGGTATACACACATACACACATACGGTATACACACATACGGTATACACACATATACACATACGGTATACACACATATACACGTACGGTATACACACATATACACATACGGTATACACACATATACACGTACGGTATACACACATATACACATGCGGTATACACACATATACACATGCGGTATACACACATATACACATACGGTATACACACATATACACGTACGGTATACACACATATACACATGCGGTATACACACATATACACATACGGTATACACACATATACACGTACAGTATACACACATATACACATGCGGTATACACACATATACACATGCGGTATACACACATATACACATGCGGTACACACACATATACACATACGGTATACACACATATACACATACACACATACGGTATACACACATATACACATACGGTATACACACATACACATGCGGTATACACACATATACACATGCGGTATACACACATACGGTATACACACATATACACATGCGGTATACACACATACACACATACAGTATACACACATACGGTATACACACATATACACATACGGTATACACACATATACACATACGGTATACACACATATACACATGCGGTATACACACATACACACATACAGTATACACACATACGGTATACACACATATACACAAACGCTGTATACACACATATACACATACGGTATACACACATTTACATATACGGTATACACACATATACACATATGGTATACACATATACACATACACACATACAGTATACACACATACGTTATACACACATATACACACACGGTATACACACATATACACATATGGTATACACACATATACACATACAATATACCCACATATACACATATGGTATACACACATATACACATACACACATACAGTATACACACATACATTATACACACATATACACATACGGTATACACACATATACACATGCATTATACACACATATATACACACATATACATACAGTATACACACATACAATATACACACATGTACACATGCATTATACACACATATACACACATACACATACAGTATACACACAAGGGTCTGAAATGTGCTGGGTGGCCTATAAAATCAAGAGTAAGGTTATTTAACCAGTTTAAAATTACAGTGACTTTATTCCTCTTTTCTATACAGACATCCTGTAAATACCCCTAAATATTAAGTATATTATGTTTATTGATTGAATCTGATCAATGTGTTTTTTGCTACCAGTATTTAGTTGGTTGGTTTTAGGTCACGAAAATTATGTATTTTGTATGTACACTGAACCCTTAAATTGCCTGAAAACATGAATGGAGAAAATAATTTGTAGTCATGGTGTCGTTAAAGCAAGACGGTCAGAGAAAGTCACCTGGACGTCAGAGTCTCCTCCATCCTCCTGCCCTCCTGGTGGTAGAGCGGAGGTGGGAGCTCGGCCAGAAGTCTAATCCACACAGGCACTGTGAGGATTACTTGACGGGTGCACATGCTAAACAAACACCTTAACTGGGTGAGAGGGAACGAGAAACATAAAGGGAGAAAGAGTGTGAAAAAAAGGAGAAAAGTCCATGTACATGTTGGCTGTGAGAGGGAATGAAACAGTGATGGAAGGAGTCACAGGGAAAGGGAGTATTCAGCCTGTTTACAGTAAGGCCACTCCATCTGTCATATTACTATACATCTGTTTACCTTTTAAGTGTGAAACAGTGGTGCATTGTATATGATACATTGGTGATTTTAGTGAGCAGACACTCAACAATCAGCTGTTGGCAAAATGCCTGTTGAAGTAAGATTAAGGAGGCCTTTAAATGTTCATACAGCTCTGACATATTCCCAAATCCTTTCTCTATTAAACATGTTATCCTGCTGAGGAGAAGATTCACCTCCGGCTGGACCATGTCAGATTATTACCATCGTTAGCATCCACTCAGCTCTCAGTTTCTCCACATCTGTCATGCTCTTTGCAGTCTATCCGTATCCAACGCTGACATTTTGCCCTGAAGAAAGCTTTCTGTCTACGATGAACTTACTCCACCACCACATGCTGCAGAATACTGATGATTAGAGTAGATGTTAAGGTCGCACAAAGTCTGTAATACCAGGACGACTCAACTTGAGGCAAAAGAAAAGTCCCCAAAAGCTCATGTTTTCTTTGCAATTTCCTCCTTCCTCCTCATTCTCTGTTTCTTTCTCTCTGCAGGGATGTGACCCTTTTGCTCAGACTCAGCGCAGTAAACTGCAGCACCGTCGAGCTCGCATCAACCAGCAGATCAACAAGGAAATGCGCATGAGAGCCGGAGCAGAGAACCTGTTCAGGTGAGGCGCTGGGATGAGTCACGTTTCCTCTTTAACTTTCTGATGAGACACTTTACTACTACAGTAATCACTGTCTTTGTGTTCAGATATATTTGGATACATTTTACATCACAGTTGTTTGTGAAGTCAGAGTCATGAAGTGTAAATGTTGACATTACACTCTCAGATCAGCTTTTCCTCTAACATGTGTTGTTACGCTGTTCAGGTCTCATCTGTGTTGGTTGCTTTTTGTTAACTTGTCAACTCTGTTACATTTGTGGTGGTGTGTTGTGATGGGAAAAGGTCAGAGATCACACACACACACACACACACACACACACACACACCAGCACCACCCAGTTTTATGGCTCTGTTTGTGTTCGCTGCATGTGAACACATGTGTGTGTGTTTCTGTCTGTATACTTTTCTCATTTTTCCACTCAAAACAATAACATAACAGCACACTGCATGACTCTGCAGCATGAACCTGTGTGTTGGGCTGATCACCCAACACACACACAGAGGTTTAAAGCAGCCAGCTGTCATTCACACAGCATGCAGGAGGGAAATAAAAAAAAAGAAACGGTGGCAGAACATCAAAGTGTTCCCTCTGAGAACATTAGCGTCATCTTTATCCCCTCCAGCCACTCTCCATTAATCTGCACCTTTCTTTCTACTTAACTATTTCTCGGTCTGTGCATGTTTATTGTCCATATAGAGGTAGATTAGTACAGAGTCTGAAAGAATACATTTAATATATGTGCATACATTTGCTCTGCAGTGTATTATGAAAAGCCTACTGTGCAAAACTCTCTGAAACACACACTTCAAACTCCCTCACTCATACACATTCAACTTGGGAGTAGGAGGAGGAGGAGGAGGAGGAGGAGCCACTTAATTAAAGCAAGGAGCTACTCTCTGTGTCCTTACTAGTGCTGTATCAGAATCTAATAACAGAAAACAACAGTGTCTTTAATTAAAAGACAACCAAGGGCACTATTATCCCACGACTTGTTTTGCTAAAGCTAATTAAGATAGATGAATAGAAAATAAGGTTCCAGCTATTTTTATTATATTTATTAATTAATCCTATAAATTTACAGAAAAGGTGAAACATGTCCGCCCCTTTCCATAGTCCAAGGTGATGACTAAAGGTTCAAAACACAAAGATATTCAATTAACATGTATATAAAACTAAAGCTATTAGTTTAATTCAATTAAACATGACTTTGTTCCAGCTTCTTACTTGTGGTGATTTGTCTTACAGTACATTAAATATTTTTGACTTTGCAGTCAAATAAAAGTTGCTTGATAATTTAGTCAATTAATCAACTAATCGTCAGCACTAACAGGTAGAATCGGTTAGTTTTAGTCTTTTTCTTTTGCACCTTTCTCCCAGCTCCGCTTGGGACTACATACTGTCATCCTAAAAGGTGATGACTCAGTTTAGGGGAAATAAAACAAGCGCTCCTGCCCTTTCTATTGGGACGGTGGGTCGCAGAGACAAAGAGGACCCCCACACAGCCCGCAGGCCTGTAATCAGCCGGCTTTGTGTCCGCCTCCCGTCCTGTTCCCATGCAGAGATTTCCAACGGAGCCCGGCAAGCTCATCCCCCACTTATTTGTCTGGCACTGTCAGACCTTTTTTTTTTCCTGTCCTCCCCCTTTCCGGTCAACTAGAATACACACACACACACATGCAGCACATCTCACTTTCTCTTTCAGTTGCCTCGCTCTAAAAGTGCTGTAGAAACTGGGTCGTGGGGTGATGGTGGGATGTGATGGGGAGGGTTAAGATGCTAATTACAGATGAAAGGGGGGCTTGTAACTCATCGGGGATTGTGATTGGATGATGAAGACGTCATCTTGTGTAGTGCAGGGTGGGGTGGGGGGGCAGTAACTACATGCAATCCTGGTTTTTGACATCAGTTAGTTCACTTGTCATAAAACTATAACATGATACTGGAGAAAAACATATTTCCAGCTTCTCTTCATGTCTTTCAGTCAGTTCACACACTGGCTCATTTTTTCCTTCAATCGCTGCACCATGAAGTGCGTGCAAGTGGGTGTGTGTGAAGGGGATATTTGGCAGCCCATTTAAAGCTGACTAATCAGATTGCCCTTGGCTTGATCCTAGATATAGGTGTGTGTGTGTGTCTGTGTGTGTGTGTTTGACTGAGGGAGAGTGTGACAGATGAGGTGAAGGTAAAGTGGTCTAACTGGACAGATTAACATTATTTCAAAGGAGCTCGAACGGCTTCATCTGCGTGTTTGAGCCCAGTTTGGTCATGTGTTTTTAAAAGAATCACATTTTTCATTTTCTCCGCTGGTCCCTGATGCTCCAGTTAAACTGCATCTAAAATGATCCATATAAAGTTTGTCTAATCATATATTACCTTTTAAAATGTTCTTACAAGACTCATCCTTAAGTTACAGCCTGACTTAAGATCAGAGGTAGTAACAGATACATTTATCTTTAACACCTTTAACATCAAACAACAAATATCTACAAAACTTTCATTTTGGAGTACGTGAAATATGGGTTAGGGTTAGGGTTACAGAACAGTTCACCTTTTGTCATTTGCGTCACAAGCACAAATATTATTAGTTTTAAAGTCTGTTGTTGTCTTTGGCCCAAAACATAACTACATCTTGCATTTATTATGAATTATTCATAGGTTGACTCGGACAGTTTCTGTGTATCATGCTTCCTTAAATCTTCCACCTGATGATGCAGCAGATGAGTCACTGAGCACCGAGACCTTTAAGACTTCATGTTTCCTAGAATTTATTCAGGATGTCCAGCTGAAATGTTTTTTAAATTTAAATCTGCCAGAATGATGCATTTATGTACAAAATATTTATGTCATGAACTCAATGTTAATAGATGTTGAATGATGCTGTTTGAACCCTCAGTTTAAGTCTGTTAAATATAAATATGTGACATTTACTGAGTGGACCACTTTTCCAGCAAAGTGTGTATCATCGGTTACCGCGGCAACCCAGCGATGCCTCAGATTTCCAGTGTGTTGATGACCTCAGACCCCACACGGCAGTGTGAGCTGGCTTTACTCAGCGCTGTGTTTGGAGGAGGAGTGGAGAGTCAGATTGAATGAAGGGAGGATGATTGAGGGGAGGAGGAGAAGAGATAGCTGCATAACTAAAGGACGGGGAGGTTTTAGAGAGGCCGGCCCGCCACAAAGGGTTGTTTTGTGTGGCTCAGTCTTGAAGCAAAGTGACATCACGACGCATTTGTGGTGTCGGGAAAACTCACGCTTACATCCATGAATGCAGAATTATACCTGCAATGTGTGTGTCAAATGCAGCGTATTCATGGTGTTGCATTCAAAGTGAAGGAAGGATGAAAGAACAGCTTCACTGTAGTGATGCTGAGCATTGAAGGCAAAGTTGATATAGTTAATGGATTTTTATTCTTTTGGATTTTTAATATCAAATAACAAGGGACAACAATGACAGCAACAAGTTAAGCAGGAAAGAGAAACACAACTAGTCCTTGACAGAAATATATAAATATATCATGTTCTTCTGTTTTGTTTTTAGTTTTTTGATTCATACATACATACATACACACACACATACACACATACTGTACATACATTTATACATACATTCAACACACATACATACACATCCATCCATACATACATACATACATACATAAAAAAAATCAAAATTTTTTATTTTTTATTTTTTTGATTCATACATACACACACATACATTCATACATACACACATACATACATACATACATTCATCATACATACATACATACATACATACATAAAAAAATGTTTTTTTTTTAGTTTTTTGATTCATACATACATACACACATACATTCATACATACATACATACACACATACATACATACATACATACATACATACATACATAAAAAAATAAATGTTTTTTTGAGTTTTTTGATTCATACATACACACACACATACATTCATACATACATACATACATACACACACATACATACATACACACACATACATACATTCATACATACATACACATACATACATATACATACACACATACATACATACACACGCATACATACATACATACACACACATACATACATATATACATACATTTTTTTTTTGAGTTTTTTGATTCATACATACATACACACACACATACATACACACATACATTCATACATACATACATACACACATACATACATACATACATACATAAAAAAATTTTTTTTGATTTTTTTGATTCATACATTCAACACACATACATACACATCCATACACACATACATACATACATACATAAAAATAAAAAAAAAAAA